>JAWWMK010035641.1:0-55671 GCA_035047105.1 Galeopsomyia nigrocyanea
TATATATATATGTATAGATATGCTCCGCGAGAGATGCGCGCGCGAGTGCGAGCTTTATTGCCGAGTTCTGCATTTTTCTGGCGTCTTTGCGTGCACCGCGGCTCCTGCATTCTGAATTTTCTACACCTGGTTTCGTTGAGTGAACTTTTTTATTTATGTTTGTTTGCGTGAGCGCGATCTTCACCGTGAAAACGTGACTTGCTTTTTTAATCAGAGAGTTGGTTTTAGATTTTTAATCTGCGAGAAAAACGGTACACTACTTTTCAGATTTTTCGTCTCGATCTGAAAAATGTAATTTTACACGAAAGATATTTTATCTGATTTTTTCGGGACTAAGATTTCATTACGATGTTGCAAGACATTAATTTTAGAAAAATAAGATTTTTGAAATAATTTTTACTGATAAGAAATGAAAACGTTTCTTAGCATATTTAATTAACTTTTCAAAAATCCAATTGAACCTTTGAAAACGTTGAAATGACAAGAAACTTTGAGAAAGCCAATTAGAGTTATGCAAATCCATTGAAGCGACACGTTGATACTCTGAGAATGGTCTTTCATTAAAGCTCTACTGCATTTGAAGAATAACCTTTGATTAAATACGGGAGTACAAACAGTTTTTATCGAATGCGCTGACAAGAATTTGCAATCTACTTGGTGGGGCTCCGGTGGGGGGACGAAAGAGAAGGATAGAGCGGTAGGAAAAGAGGAAGATAGTCGAAGCATTGCGAGAGCTAGTAGCAATCAATCGATAGCCATTACCAATGGAGTGTATAGCAGTAGCTGGCAGTGAGAAAGGCGAAAGCTGCAAGTGGGGGGAGAGAGAGAAAGCAACAAAAGACTTTCGTCCGTCCACTCACTTATCTTAATCAAGAGGCAAGCGTTGCATAAAGCGTCCTGCACTTTACATAACGCGAAGTCGGCGCGAGTCTCGCTGCAATAAAAGCGACGATGAAACAATGCAGAAGAGAGCGAGAGGGAGAGATAAAGGGGGGGAAGAGGCAGCGTAAATTGAAGAAAACGCGACAATGTCGCAGAGGCAGAGAGTTTCTCTTCATAATATCGGGACAATAGCTGACCCAGGTCAGGCTACCGCCGAATGAATGTTGCATGCGAGTAACACAGTGGCAGCCTTGCTCAGCCGTCTGCCTGCTTGCCTGCCTGTCTGCCTGCCTGCCACTCAGTAGATTGCTCCTCCCTCGTAAAAATGGACCTCCAGCGTGGCGAGCTCTTTGCTTATTTACAGCCGAGCGATTAGTTTATGACGAGCCTCACTCTTTCTCTCTCTCTCTCTCTCTTCGCTCCACTTTATTACTTTCGATTTGTGCTCTTCACTCTCGAATTCCCATTCAATTGAGCTGCAAAGCTTCACTGTCAGGATTGTCCGCCAAGTTTGACCGTTTAATTTGGTTAGCGTTTAACGGACAGCGCAGCCAGGCTTTTATGAACAAAGTTTACATCAATTTGCCTGAGCTTGGCTGCCGCTACTGCCGTGGCGGCTACTGCAAGTTTGCATCAAATTAACCGATGATTTCCCGGCGAAAACATTTAATCATTAGCCTCCGCGTTAATTGCCAGAGAGCGTATATCAATATTTACCGAAAGCAAGCTTAAAAGCTAATTTGAACACACGGTCGATCGAGCAAAACAATTTGCAACAACAGACGCTGTTATTTTGCAAATGGAGCAGTGCTGCTAGTCGCATTACGCGATAGGATAGCCGAGATAGGCTGGGCGTTGGTAATTAGAATATTTACGAGACTCATCGGTTAATGCCGAATGAACTTGTGCTGATGCATGGTTTAATTTTCAAGTACGCGCAGAGGAGGATCGATAGAGTCGCTGCGCTGCTGCTGCTGCCGCCGCTGCTGCTGCTGCTGCTCGCTGCTCGCTAAATAGTCGCTTGAGTTTGATATACAGTTATTACATTCCCCGGGCAATGATTCAACGCTTTTCATTACGCTCATCTGCAGATTAATGGTCTCTCTCACGCTCCCTCGCTGGCGAAAAAGTCATTAGGATAAAAAAGAGAGAAAGAGAGCTCACACACAGCGACACATAGGATATGTAGGCCAAAGCACACGAGAGCGAATAATCGAGCTCTAATTCCTTCTGTTTGCCGGCGCGCGGCCGTTTAATGACAGCGCGCCGCGGCTCTCTCTCTCTCTCTCTCTCTCTCCCTCTCTCGTTCTCGCTCGTTTGTGTTTGCAGTGTAATTCGACGCATGGAAACTCCATCGGGCATAATGCGCTCGTCGCTCCTCGAGCACGTTAACAAATACTACCGATGCACTTTCAAATCGCAAAAGAGCTTTCTCTCTCTCTCCCTCCCTCACTGTGTCTATATGCCAGCTCGCACTCGCTCATTCGCTCGCTCGCTGTGTGTTTCATTTTCGGAGAGGCCGCTCGCACGACGACACCTTCTCTTTTTTGTCGTCTCGTTAGCCGCTGTAATCAGTGGCGAGCTTTGCCCGGGCTTTATTTCCTTTTTCTTTTTCTTCTTCTTTTCACTCTCGAGAGAGGACGTATCAAGAGGTCGAGCCAGGCCTTTTTTCATATTTCCTTTTCCCGACTGCTGCCGCCGTTGCTGCTGCTGCTGCTGCTTATTCGTCTGCACCCCCGAGAGAATAATCCGCGGCTTAATTCTTGCTACGGATGATGAGTGTTTTTTATGCGCGAGCTTTAAAATATGCCAGTGATTTTACTCGCGCCGGCCGGCTTTTTCCTTCTGAATATTTCCTTTCTTTTTCTCTCGTCGCCGTCAAATATAGGATACGGACTGCTTGCCTTGATCATTTATGTATAGACGAGGGACTTCAATCTTCCATTGGATAGTCGTATAATTGAAAACTGATTTATGTGCGACTAGGGGAGATTTTTATCCGGGAATATTGGAATTATCGAGCGAGGCCCTTTTGTATCGGCTTGAATGACATATCTCATCTGACTCGGACGTGCACATCCGATTAAATGTAGAAAATAAAGTAATATAGGATAGGCGAGCATGAAAAATATTGGTAATTTGGAAGTAAAGGTAACTGAAAGCGCGAAAGGAAATAACGAAGCAGCGCAGCAGTAGCTGAAAGAAAGAAAGAAAGAGAAAGAATAATTGATAAAGTACAGAGGGGGATAAATTGCGCGTGACGCTTGCTTTCTCGCTGCTAATCTCCGGGGCAGGCGCGGCCCGGCTAAAGGAAAGTTGGCCAGTGAAAAATAATTAACTGCTTCGGCGTATACGTTTGTGCGCGCATCGGCGAATAAACGCGCGAGTACCGCGGCCCCGACAACAGCAGATAAAACAGAAATAAAACTTTTAACGACTCGACGGACACAATAACGCTGTAGCACGCTACTGTGTAAGCTTTCGCATCTTCGCGGCTACTCGCTTTCAGTTTTGTTCGTTTGTTTTTCTCTTCTTTGCTGGCTCCGCGCTAGCTTGGATAATGCATGGGTATAGTGCCATTCGCGTAATTACAAGCCCGGCGCATTGCATTGACATCGCGCGTACGAGCGAGCGACGCTACCGATACGTATGTATGAGTTGCTAGCGGGTATTGCATTACGTGATTACCGAATTCATTGGCTTATCGCTCGCTCGCTCTCGTGTTGCCGCTACTGCAGCTAGCTGTCGGCCGACTTTTCAGCCTCTCTCTCCGAGCCCTTTCACTTTGCGCCTCTCTACAAGCTGGCTGATATAAAGAATTGGCTGGCCGAGCTTTTTCGCTAATTACTTCTTCTTCCCTAGCCGCCGCCGCCGCCGTCGGCAAGCAGAGCTTCTATTTATTTTGTTTTTCTTTCTCGCTCTTTTTTTTCTTTTACCAAATATCGAGTAATTAATCAGGGTTGACGTGATGCATATACACTGCTCGTTATTAAAATGCAACAGCTGTCTGTAAATTTTCAATGGACTCTTTATTTCGCCGTTACGCGTGAAAAATCGATGCGCACTATGAGCTCCGTGTCGTATGTGCGTTGTTAAATTTTTTTCTGCTGAAAATCCATTTCAATTCGTCGCGCTCTCGCTTAAACTAAAAATAAAAAAGTAAAAATTTCTCTCTCGTATTTTTTTCCAACCGCGCGCGTGATGTATTGTTGTTCGTGCTGTTCGAAATACGTCCCCATTACATCGCTCAAAAATTGTTTCGATCAGCGTGAAATCGAATTTATAACTGCAATCCTCGCGACGTAACGAAATTTACATTTTTTCGCGCGCGCGCTCGCAGCGAGAGGGAGCGAGAGAGGTAGATATATACGTATAGGTGAACTTTTCACTCAGCTTGCAGAAAAAAAGCACATCTTGGCATATCGATAAGGGGAGTGAGCTGTGGTGTGTGTGTGTGTGTGTGTGCGATACCTGCCTCGCAGGTAGGCCTCGATTTTTCTCGCTCGCTCGCTCGCTACACGGCTTTGCACTTTGGCCGGAAGCAGCAGCTAGCAGCGCGATGCCGACTGCAAGAACCCAGCGAATTTCCGCCTGAGTAATGGCGATGAGCAAATCGAACGACGATGCATTATCGTTTCCAGCTTGGAAGCTTCCGTTTTTGCCCTGCTGCTCAAGCTCGCTGCTTTCTTTTTTATACGCGCAGCCGGAGCTTCCCTCTGAGTGATTAATCTTGTTCTCTCTGTCTCTCTCGCTCTCTATCTCTGTGTTCCCTCAGCCGGAAGTCAATCTTCTTCCAGGCGCTCAACTACTACTCCTAGTCGTTTTGATAAATATATGTTGATATTCTCTCTCGAGTCTAGCTCCGACAGAGAGAAAGAGAGAACAAGTAGTTAATGCCAGCTAGGCTCTCATGCATAATTCACTTGTAAATAGTCCGACAACTTGTTTGAATCGCGGCGGAGCACCGTTAAGATTTGATCAAACATGCACTTAGCTGCTCATGAATAATCAATTCAAAATCATCTATTCCCTCTGTCGCTAAGCTCCGCGAATCCCATCTGTAGCGCCATCTGTCGGCCCCGATTGCCAACGTTTCGCCTCTTCCCTCGGGGTAAAAAAGCTCGCCAGCTACGTCAGCAGCCGCGAGCTTCCAGCGCAAGCTCAACGATGGCAGCAGCTGAACTGGCCAACTTGCCTGCTTGCTCGACTGCGGCATGCTCGTTTCGTCGTAAATCGCCTGGACACAGCTTTTCAATTTGCGGTCCGATCGCTTTGATCGATGTGCCTGGCGAGCCGGAAAAAAGCCCCGCGTTTGAGCAATTTATCGCCCATCCAGCGAGAGAGCCGCTCATTTTTACGCCGTGCTGCCGCGCTGCCGCGCTGTCGCGTTGCCGCTGCTGCGAACCATCATTTTCAATTGTTTAAATTGATCGCTTTGATCGCTCTTTCACTTGATTAAATTTCACTATTTAACGTCTTTTTGGCCCGAATAAATGTCATGTGGATATTCAGTGGACATTTTTTCTACGCCCGTATATATTGATTTATCTTTATCTCGCATTCATGCACTCCGTCAATTTGTAAGCGTTGCTGCACAAACGGCACAAACTTATTTTTGGCAAAAAGCTATTTATAGAGAGCTTTTGCCGAAGGTATTACGGTAAAAAAAGGCATCGGCCAATCTCGTGTGCAGTGAAATCGTAATGGAAGGTCGTTTGCACGTGAAAATTACACAGATAGAACGGAAGCAGCAGACATCTCAATTAATTAAAGAGACTCTTGAGCCCCTGAAAAGCCATCTCGACTCTTAGCTACTAATTAATTTCTCAAATCGTCACTTACAACTTAATAAAGAAGATAACCTCGGTACGCCCCTTAATCCGGCGACAACAAGCAAGCGAGTGGCAAGCAGCAGCATCACCACCCCTCTCTCGAGTTCCCTCGCCGCGTAAAATTCCTCTCCCTCTCGTCGTCGGTTATGACGTCATCTATGAATGGGGCGGTTGAAACACAAGCGTGGTTATTAAATTTAATGTCCGTGTAGAAGTGCGCGCGCTGGCAGCGGCGACAAGGGCCAAGTGTAAATCTAGTTTATATGCGCGCTTGCGAATGATGATTGCGTTGCAAAAGCTTTTATTGGCTTAATGAAGTACCGCCTCGTTTGACGGATTATTAAGCAACTCCTCCCTGCGATAAGCCCGAGCTATCTCAGACTTTTACGAAAAACAGTTGCAATTCTATTTTCGAAAATAGTTCATGTTCAATATCTAACCTAAGTTTTTCTTGCTTTTCTTCTCTCAATCATTATCGTCATTCAAGTATCGTCATTTTCGTGCTTCCGCTAACAGCAAGTTACGTATGATAATCCAATCTTTTAGGCCCAAGATCCAATTACAATGGTCAATATCTAATCAAGCTGATAATCAATAATCAAATTGTTTACAAACTCTGAGAGGCAGTGAACTTGCAGCAACATCACAAAGGTAGCAGTAGTCTCGGAAATTTGTCATCAAACAATATGAATTATTTGCTTATTAATCTTGCGCACCAATACACACGTCCCCATGGACGAAATATTTCATTAATAAAACGTTGTCAGTTGTCGAGCGCGATCCTTGGGAGTTGGCACATTCCTCCACCCCCCACTCGAGCGCGACGCAAGGGGGAAAAATGAAAATCATGCGACGCCATACATTTCTCTAAAAACAAATGAAGATGCGTAAAAAGATCATTTACCGCGCATAGACGTAAAAAAGACACATGAATAAAATAGGCCAACAAAAAAACAAGCTTTATTTTAGACATGCAGAGGCTTGCGCGTCAGTGTTGCGCATAATTTGACGTGCTTTTCGAACGGAATAAAGTCTCGAGAGTTCTCTGGCGGCATCAATATCGCAAAAAAATATTCCAAGTGCGCGCGCGGTGAGTGCCTAAAGTGTAAAGGCGGCCGTTGCTTCATCGTCAAACGAAGCACGCGACGATCGATCGTACGCGCGAGCGAGCGAGCGAGCGAAAAACCAGTGGAAAGGTATAATCGCATAGTACGTCTGCAAGGTGTTCCCGAGATTTCACAGCCACGAGTGATTTATAACTTCGCGCGCGGCAAAATGAAAATATTCGTCGACTATGATTCCCGCCGACGCATCAATTTCAGCAACCTTCGCGGATCGATTTTCTCTCTCTCTCTCTCTCTCTTTCTATCTCTTTCTCCGAGCTTTCAATTTTCATGTAAATCGCTCGCTCAACCGCCCGCATCGATTTTTCCCCCAGCTCTCTTTCGATATCTTTTTATCGTTCCTGCGATTGCTCGCTTGTCGTAAATTCCTCCGGGCGCGGGCGACCCATCCGATATGCCCCTTTTGACTAGCAAGTCAAATACAAGCGTATTGTCGTTGAGCACGATGTAACGATTGCGGCGACGCGATGGCGACGTTTCAAAGCAAAGCTCGCCGCGTCAAGATTGCACAAGTTATGCAATCATGAATATCTCTGACGAAACGTGGCTTGAAGACTTAATTAGAGCAAATACTTTCTTTTTCTCCGCGCGCGAGTGTCATAAACTGCATCAAAGGCTTCGTCTCCTCGGCTTCAATTTACACTGAGCTAGAGAAAGAGAGAGAGAAAGAGAGAGAAAGAGAGAGAAAAGTAGACGGAAAAGAGCGAAACTGCTTGCGTATTCCGCACGAGGAGTTGAAATTTAGTCGATAATATATAGAGCGAGCGGCTCTCCTTTTTGAGTTTATAAAATAGCGATTGGCACGCTTTTTCGCCATTTTCCGTTATTTACGGCTTCTTGCTAGCGCCACGCTTTTCCATTTTTTTTTGTCTTGTTTTTTGTCGCGGCCAATCGAATGATATGTGATCCACTCTGTCGAACAATACAACTGTCGAAAAATCATAGCTCCCGCCTCGGTCGCTCGCTCTCTTTGAGCGATGTGATACACTGAGCTTTTCAGAGAGCTGCCAATTTATAGAACCCACTGAATTTGAATAACTGGAGTTTTATTGCGCAAATAAAAGAAAAACGAGTGAAGCGTACGCAGAGGCCGTGGCTTGAATTTACAAATGAATGCGATTGGCCGGGCCGATAGAAGAGCACATAGCACTTTAGCCACCAGCAGCAGCAGCAGAAGCAGCGCCACCCGCCGCGCCTCTGAGCGCGTCTTTGCAGTGAGTTGCGAAATTTATGCGGAGCATTAGCATAACAAATTTGGCGTTTACCAAAAAATATTGGACCATCGTATCCACCTGTGTTTACACACGTCGACGGGCAGAGAGGAAGAAGGAAAAGAAACGATAAGCCGCCCGCTGCTAGCTGCTAGCTGCTTTCTGCTCTGCGCCGCGCCGCGCGCGACGACCAGGAATTTTCATTCATTTTTCCATTATACCGGTATAAATCAAAAGTTTTGTCGGCTACCGCGAGAGGGGCAAACTTTTTCATCGGCCAGCGTGAAATGTAAATCAAATAATAATAAGAGCAAAGAGAACAAACGCCAAGTTTCAGGGACGATTCAATTGCGCACTCGCTCGCTAGCTCGCGTCCTTTTGCACACGCTTCTCTGTCTTTTTTTCCTCTCTCTCTCTCGCTCTCTCCCTCCCCTTTCTTTCATTCTTTTTGCGCTTGCGACTCGACTTGCATAAAAGCCGAGCAAAAAAAGCGCGTTCGCACGTTTGTTAGCGCCTGCGCGAGAGCGGGGGACTAGAAAACTCATTGTAAGTAGTCGCGAGGTGTCGACAAATTGTCTCTCCCATGCGCTGCTGCTGCTGCTCGTGCGCTTGCCAAGCGTTATTATTCGGAATTTTACGCCAAACTTTCGCGAGCCGGCCAACTTTGATTATTTTTCTTCGATAGTCCTTTCTTTTATCCACGCGAGAACCTTTCCTCGGAAGTGCAAACTCAGCGTTCGTTGAATTAAAAATGATTTCTCGTGGTAATAAAACATTCTCGTTTTTCTTTGTTATTTCTTTTCTTTTTTTTCCTTAAAAAGAAAGGTGGGTAGGTTCCTATTCACACACCTGGGCTTTTAATAACTGACCCCGAGTACGCGAGCTCCTTTTGCACAATGCCTCCCCCCCTTGCCCTTCTCTGTCTCTCTCTCTCTCTCTCTCTCTCTCTCTCTCTCTCTCTCTCTCTCGAAAGAGAGAGAGAGAGAGAGCGAGAGAGAGCACGTCCTCTATATCTTCGCCCCTTTTTCATTCACACGCCATTTCTCGCTTTTGTACATTCATTTATTTCGCGAGGGTCGCGCGCGCTGTTCGCGCCACTTTTTACCCTCAAGCAAGAGCACACGCACAATAATCTTTTGAACTATTACGCTATGGAGAACAGCCTCGAGAATTATGAGCCCCACTGAAAAAGTAACGAGGGTGACTTATAATTTTTAGCAAATTCTATTCATGTTTTGTTGCTAGTAGTACTCGCTGCCTTGCCGCCTTTCGAGACCTTTTGTTTTCCGCAGGCTTCAAGTCCGCGCTCTGCCGCATTAAACTCAAAACAGAGAGAAAGAGCTTGCTGTGCGTTGCAAAATTACTTCCAGCACTCCCTTAGTTTAACTGCATTAGCTTCCATAGAATCCATCCGATTATCGCGGGAGATGGAGTATTACATCAAAGTTTTCATACTTGTACATTAATAAACTTTTCCAATTAGAAAATATTTTATAATTAAGCTGAACAATCCCTTTGTTACAGTGAAGTTTATATTTGCGGCGCTTTACTTCATTACTCCAGCAAAATAATTTGATAACTTGAGCGATCCACCGATTGGCGCAAGTCTTACACGGTTTAGATGTATGAAGCACTAAAGCTCCGATGGAAAGTTGTGAAAGATGCAGAGTCGTGGCGGCCAGTAGCGCCGGCCAGCAGCACATGACACCGCCTCTAATTAATGGTTTTGCTTGTCATTAAAACAGGTCAGAGGAACAGCCTGGAGAAGTATCCGGTGATAGTGTTCATCCACGGTGAGAGCTACGAGTGGAACAGCGGCAACCCCTACGATGGCAGCGTTTTAGCGGCTTACGGCAACGTTGTTTTCGTCAGCCTCAACTTTCGCCTCGGGATTTTAGGTAAAATGCTCCTCTCCTCGCTCGCTCGCTCACTAGCTCCTAGCTCTACGCCTAATTCTATTTATTCTTGACCATTAATGAATGGCTTTGTAGATTAAAAGCGAAATAAGCTCTTGCGACGGGCTATATTTTTTTGGTTTTAATTTTTTTTTTTGGTTTTTCGTTCTCTTAAACTTTTGCTCTTAAACTTCCAAAGTGATTTTCCCGCACTGAAAGCCTTTGCTTGTCGTCCAGCCTGACGCGCTTCCGTTTTTCTTCTTCTTTTTTGATAATTTCATTGGCGTACGAGCTCGTCGAGCTCTCATTGTAATTTCAAATTCATGATTTTTTGCCGAAACCAATATGAGATAGAGAGCAAGAGTGAGGAAAGCTCCCCTCTCTCTCTCTCTCTCTCTCTCTCTCTCTCTCTCTTGCGCACGAGCGCGTGAACAATGAGGGACTTTCAGTGTTAATCCTACTTTATGACCAAACTCAGGCTTCCTGAGGCCTGGAACCAAAGACAATACTCCCAGCAATTTCGGACTATGGGACCAGATAGCTGCACTCGACTGGCTCAAACAAAACATTGGACATTTTGGTGGTGACCCAGAAAGAATCACTCTTTTGGGCCACGGCACTGGCGCTGTATTTGCTCACTTGCTTATGCTTTTTCCTAAAGTCACTGACGGTCGGTATTATCTCATGAATCTAGTCTACTTACCATCTTACCATGATTTCCATTTATCACCCCGGTTGAAAAAAAGCACGTGCCTTTATGACCAACGAGGCACTTGCTCTTTTGTGTCAAAAAAGGCACGTGTCCCCTGTCAGCGACACCTTCGGTTTTAATTATAAAATTACATACAATAAATATTTTTCCGCTACTGGAAGGGTCGATATGCATTGCTAACATTATCTAATATATTATTTCATTAATAAATCTTTTTTTTATTGAAAACTCACGAACTAAAGTATCCGGAGGTACGTGCCGATAAAAGGGGCACGTGCCCTATCTTCGGGCACCTAGCTCCAACAAATCATTTTCAGTTTCCAACGACTAAAAAATGATTTATCTACGATTATTCATATTAAATACTATTAGCAATATATTATTATACCTTTCAGTACCGGAAAAATATCTATTGGATATCATTTTATAATTAAAACCGAAGGTGTCGCTGACAGGGGGCACGTACTTTTTTTCAACCGGGATAGTATATTTGAAACGAATTTGTAAAATTACTTAAAAACCAAGCTTCACCCGTTAACAAGATTATATCAACATATTTCTACAAATTGCAAGGTTTTGAAATATCATACGTTAATGAATGTTTCAATTAAAATTCAAAATTTTAATTAAAGTAACTTTTCAATCTTGATATTAAAAGTGCAGCTCGCTGTACCGTAAAGATTATGAGAGATTGAATATTATGGGATTTTAAGTTTTAAATATTCGTATATTTAAAGTGAAATATGCATTTCGTCAATTGAACAAAGTCTGAATAAACTTTTTTTTACTACAGATTATGCCAAACGTGCGATACTAATGTCTGGCTCAGCTCTGAATCCTGACGCAATCGGCAAAGCTCCACTGCAGATCACAAAACAGGTAATATCTCCAAGAGTCTGATATGAAAAGAAAAACCATCTACCCAACATAATCACGCAAAATTATTGGCAAAAGGTGGCACACGCGCTGAACTGCAACCAATCGAGCGAGGAGGCGCTGTCGGCATGTCTGAAAAATGCTCGTCTACAGGATCTCTTGGCAGTGAAAATCGATAAGCCGAAATACGTGCCAGCGTTCGCGCCACTCGTCGGCTCGTCCATAATAAGCGACAAGCCGAGCAACCTCATGAAAAGCAGTGAGCGCCTACAGAAGTACGTTGATGATAAGTCGTGCGCGTAGAGACTCGAGGCGCAAGAATTCAGCCTATTTAAAATTCGATTTAGCCAGATTCCGCGGCAGCGCGCGGGGGTCGAGCTGCTGGAAATCCAATTTTCGCGGAATTCTGTATAATTAACCGCTAGGTGTAATGCTGCGCTTGGAATTCTTCGTAACAAGGCTTAATGGAGCTCGCCTCGCGCGAATGTGCAGACGCAGTTTTTAATTAGAATTCGACGTCGAATCTGGACAGGGATGGTGTTTTCACGAGGCAAATTGTTTGGTGTATAGGTTCGCTCTGCTGTACGGAGTGACAGAATTGGAGAAATTCCACCTGCTGCCGGGAGTGGCGCTGCTCCAGGGAATGTCCGACAGCGAGAGGGACGATTTCATCCGCGATAGCATCAAGGTAGGTAAATCGCACCGAGACACGTGCTCGCGCGCGATCTGAAGTTTTCGATTTACGCTCAGATTCGACCCTGCTACTGCTACTGTCGCTAGACCTGCCACTGTCTCGATTCTATTTGCTCTATCTCTCTTCCTCTCTTCCACTCTCCCCGGCTTTTTCCTTTTGGGAGTTTATATGAGATAGAGCGATCTGCCTCGGCTCTTGATATTCCAGACTTTTATTCGTTCTCTTGCCAACTTTGAATTTATGCCGTTTGCCGCCACTGGAGTCGAGTTCTTGTTTCTATTTATAGCCAAATTTCAGGGTACATATGTTCCTAAAGCACACACAGCGCGATACAACTTCTGTCGATAGACATTCAAGTTGAGAACACATCAAGTATGCTAATCATCCCCGCACTGCTCTGTTGTATCTCTTTGTGAAAGTATGCTAATCAGGCCTAATTTACAATGCGTCTGGCCACACATTGCTTGTTCCACTGAATGCGAGATCAGTACACGTACACGCGCACACAGTAACTCTCAGCCTTATTTTTGTTTTAATTTATTTAATATTTTCCTAAACAATCCTGATAACAAACTCCCGCACACGAAAAGCACACGAATGCCGCATTATTCCAGCCAATGCTGGACGAGCCGGGAATACCGGCTCCATACATTTATTGCGAGGAGCCAGTGCGAGTAGTCGAGCTGGTCATCTGACGCGCTGCGCAATTTTGCCCTCAGGCCACCCACGAGCTGGACTCGGACGTAATTCTCAATCGAGTGCTGCAGCACTACGACGCGAGTTACGACTTGCGCGAGCGCAACCGCGACATCGCTCTGGAAGTGGTGTCGGACAGCGGTGTCGTCGCCCCGATGCTCGCTACGGCCAACCTGCACTCGCGAGTCAACAACCAGAGCTACATGTACGTGTTCACGCATCCGCGGAGGATCAGGGAGAAAGTCGAGCCCGAACTCGACGTGAGTATGCTTATACTTCTTCTTTTTCTCTTCTATGCGCTCGTGTGGATCTCGCGACAAGTTTGACAGTCGCTCGACGCGCCTTTGGCCTTTCAGGAGCAGATCCGTCGCACGGTGCACGGCGAGGAGCTGCCTTACGTGCTGGGGGTACCGCTCGGCGGCGAGGGACATCATCTCAGCGGCCCCTACGACAGGGCCGAAGTTCTTCTCTCCAAGGCGATGATGGACTGGTGGTGCAATTTCGCTTACTCCGGGTGAGAATTTGCATCGTTATTTTCCTACTTGTCACTGTCGCTGAGCCGCCACCGCTGCGATACATTTCTCCACGGAAACCTAACGGAATTTTCCCAGCTGCTATTCGATTTTTCAGTTGACTTATTTCACCGCGCGACTGTCACTCGATTTTCAGCCAACCATTCGACGCTGTGTGAATGACTGAATTGCTTTTCATTGGAACAAATCAGTTGTCCAATTAGCGAAAAAAAAAGAAATTTATTTCGTCAAGCCCACGGACAAGTTGAAAAATCAATCGATTAAATCCGAGCCTCAGAGCAAACACATTAGCTTAAGTGAAACCAGAAGTCAATCCATTCGTTTCTCCCCCGAGGAAAAAGGTTTGGCGGTGGCCGTCTGCGACCGCACGAGCGACTGCGACGACGGCCATAAATTAATCTCGACGGCAAATTAAGTGAACGAAACGGCGACGGGCGAGTAGAAACGAGTAAATTAATACTGCCTCGACTGAATTAAGGTCTTGCAGGCAGGGAAGAGAGCGCACGAAAAACTTTTCTCCCGACTCCGTGGCAGGAGAGAAACAGCATCTAATACATTCTCATTTCTCGCAGAGATCCAAACACGCTGCGTCCAGCTCCACGACGACGGAACTTCCACCACCAGCATCACCTGAGAGATGAGAGCTCACCGTACAGCATCCACTGGCCGTACTACGACCCCGTCGAGCAGACCTACTTTAATCTTAGTAAGTCGTCGCTCTCTTCTTGAGCATCTTTCACTCGATGGCATTAGCCTGATTGCCAATCGATAATTGCACTCGGTCCCCGCCGCTTTACGACCTCCGCGCAGGCCGTCCAGTTTTTTTTTCTTCGTTTTTTTTTTCCTGTGTTACATTGAGAATGCAAACTTGCGCTCTATGGGAAAAAAAGAAGGAGAGTAGGAGAATGAAAACATGTGTCCCTTCCGCAGTGACCCCGCCGCAGATTGACCAGCGCTATCGGTCCGCGGAAATGGAGTTTTGGAATATAGCGATCCCGGACCTGCTGCGCCGACCCAGGGAGCCAGGTTCCATGCCGCCGACATCGCAGCCGCTACCGCCCCAGATAACGCAGCCGTCCACCTCGTCGTTCCAGTGGCTGCTCTACAACCAGACCATCTCAAGGCCATCCAATGTCGTCAGCCCGACGCCGCCGTTGTCCCCCGATGACAAACGCACTGATAAGGACAAGGTGCGAGTTTCGCGTAATTTCGCTTTCGGCTTTTCTTGACAAATCACAGTTTTTCCCCCAATGCCTAACTCTCTCCCTCTCTCTTTTTCTTTTTATATCTGCGAATTTAACGCTTTTACAGGGTGCTCAAAGATACGAGCAGCGCGGGAGAAAACTAAACTAGTTTCAAGAAAATCGATAGCCTTCAAATATTTAACGATGTGGTCTATATCTCGCGTGTCAGTGAGATACGCGCTCGTTTTTCGTTTTATCGACGTCGTTTTATGGTTAATATGTTTGATTCGGGGATTCAGATAAATGATGTAGATGCACGGTTGCTCGGAGATTTACACGTTAGATTTTATGCTGAAATCGGGAGACAAAGTTTATTGAGAATGCACTGGAGAGAAGAAGAGTGCACTACAAATAATAGAGTCGACGACATATCACATACATAAGCTAGCGCGGCGCGCACGAGAAATTGCAATTGTCTCCTCAGAGTGGCGCTTCTTACTGGCTGCAATCGCTCAGGCACTAATCCCTCCTTTGAGAGAGTATCGTCCGCGCCTTACAGCATACCTCCATTACCCGGCTGACTATAGTTGTCTTTGATCTTTTGTGTGCAGGGCAAATCCGACGAGACGAACAACAACAACAGCAGCAGCAGTAGCAGTGGCGGCAGCACTCGGTCGGCAGTCTCGCTGGTAATCGGCTTCGGCGTGGTCTTTCTGCTAATTAACGCGACGGTCCTCGTCTATCTGTACCGCAAGCGAGCGAAGATGCGCAAGAAAGCCGCCGCCGCCGCCGCAATCGCTCGGCCGACCAAACCCGGCGGCGAAGCCTGCCGGGAGCTTGGCTACTGCAACAGTGCCAGCAAACCAGATATCCGCGACCTCATCAAGAGCGACAAGGCGTACGATAATAATTCCAACTTTGGCAGGCGCTCCAGGGAGAATTCCACCTCGACCATCGACACGAGGATCAAGGTCAGAGAGTGGATTCAGCAGGAGATCGTTCACAGGTAACTCTTGCGCGCAATGCAATGCATTAATCAGGCGCATAAGCCAACAGAAAAGAAGATTATACCATTATCCTGAGCTCGCGGAGTAGTGCTTGCAGCTACTGAGAGGCCGCGAAATAAAGCTTAAAAAATACTAGCTTAATCTTAATCCTGGAACTGCAAGAAGTTGCAGCGAACCCATTAAAAAGCAGCAGCAGTGGTCTCGAGGCGAAAAAATCCATTAGCCGGGTTTCTCTCGCCGAGAGAGAAAGAGAGAGTCGGAGAAAAGACGCTCCTCCCGTGGTATGCGTCTCTCTCTCTCTCTCTCTCTCTCTCTCTCTGTCTTACGACTTTGCCTAATTGGACGAGCAGTAGGAGGAGGAAGGGGAGGCACGCGATTCGAGGGCACTTGTCCGGTAGCTCTCGCACAGTTTCGAGTGGACTAGCTCCGTCCAATTACGGGCACTCTTCTTTAGAAAGAGATAGACAGACCTTCTAGCCTCGCGTGTGCTATATACACGCAGCTACCAGCTCGGTTCCGCTTTAACGCTCGAGAACTCGATTGTTAAAGCCACGCGCACAACCAATTCCTACTTCTGACGAGATTCTTCGTGATTAACTGCGCCGAGGATTAGATGATTAAGCGTCTTAATGCTCTCTACTAGCTTCTTCTCTTTCCTATTTCTATTCGGGAAGATCGTGCGAGTCCGCTGAAAATCCTATCTCTCTGAATCATTTCGGAGAGTAGTTTTTGCTACACTGAAAGCGTCCTTATGATGCACAAGTCCACGGGATGCGCGCGCGCAGGCTTCTTAAGGAATTACTTCAACTTTTAAAAAAGATCACGAAGTAGATTTGAAAAGATTTTTTGAAAGGGAAAAAACGAACGGCAACTCCATACACAAAAATGTATATTTTTAATCATATCATCGTAATTGATCGTCGTAAAAAACGGATGATGGAATGGTTAAGCTAAAGTTTGTTATAAATTTTCGTGCTTTCTCGGTGGTAGTTACAAGTATAAGGCATACTAAGCGTAAAGTACACATCTGTAAGTGGTACTCCCCGCGGAGCATCAATCGAGAAAAGCCAGTCATTTTTTAAGCCCTCAAACTTTGCCTAACACACACGAAGTTTGCAGAAGCTCCAGAGCGCGTAGGAAAAATTTGCATGAGAGACGTTGCTCAAACGAATTTTCCGTTTTTTCTTCTTCTCGCTCTCCCGTTCGCGCCTGCGGAAAGTTTCGCTATAGAGAGAGAGAGAGAGAGAGAGAGAGAGAGAGAGAGAGAGAGAGAGAGAGAATCACCCAGGTGCGGAATATCGATACATATCGGGGGGCCCGTTACCATATTTTCGCCGCGCAAGATAGCGACTGTTTACGACGGAGACTGCCTCAATATATCGCACCTCGCCCTTTTTCCTTCCCCTCTCCCGCGCATATATGCTTTACTCCAAATTATTAGCCCGCGCATCGCATTATCGCTCGCGCCGAAAAAAAAGTGCAATTTATCAGCGAAGAAAGTGATTTCTTGCCAGCGAGCGATTCGGCGCTATATGAAATCTTTTTTTAAATTTGACTTTACAAGTAAGAGCAAGTAGCTTTATTACTTTTTCCCCGGTATACTCGAAAAGTGCTTGCTTAAAACTTTTCTAGCTTCTTTTTTGGGGTAGAGAGAAAACGGAACTATTGAGTTTTCGAAAAACTCCGTGGCACATCCTGAAACCACACCAACTCTCATTCCCGGGCAGTAGCGCGTTTCCACTTGCCGGCGCTTATAACCGACAAGTTTCCATTGTTGATCTTCGCAGCCCGGCGGCAAGATTAGACCCATCGGAATACGGCGTGCTTCTCGACAACTACGACGACGGGCTAATGACAAATAGTAACATTGTTGCGAATCAAGCCACTAATGAACCAGTCACTTTTTTCCTGCGCGTCTTAGAAACATTAAAGCTCAGTAAATCCTAGTTAATCGCTAATCAAATATTCAAGGCGAAAGCGATGTTTAGCGGGAAGTCACGTACAAGTCATAAAAATCGTGAAAGCCATAATCCGAAAGTTGGCTGGCGGCGTACAGGTGGCTGCAACGGCGAAACTTCGTCACGAGTATCAATGGGGCTTGCGAGGGCATTTAGCTAATGAGCAGATAAGTGCTCAGCCCGCATGCCGTAGTCGCATGCTTCTCGAGCGCACCAGCAGTAGCAGCAGTAGCTTCCACTAGGGGAAAAACTTTGCGCGCACGTACCTCAAATTCTTTCATCTTTCTCTCGCTCGCTCTCTCTCTCTCTCTCTCTCTCGCTCTCTCTCGCTCTCTCTCGCTCTTTGTTGCTGGCTCGCTAGCTCTTGCGACCCTCTTTTTCTCTGTTTCCTTTCTTCGCGCGCAAAACTTTGCCGCATTTAAAATTATTATTTGAACGCCGGAGGGGGATAGCTTTTCATTGAATTTAACCACCGGCGAATTACTTTAATCGTTTTTCACATTGCGGCTATATAAGCGACTTGTGCGCGCGCTCGAATATTGAAAAAATTGTTGTTGTTGTCAAGCGACATAAACAGTTATATGAGCAACTTACACGCAGAGTTATGAAGATTAACGCCTTCATAAAATATTCAAAGTATCTCTCTCTCTCTCTCTCTCTCTCTCTCTCTCTCTCTCTCTCTCTCTCTCTCTCTCTCTCTCTCTCTCTCTCTCTTGTGGAAGCCAGCACTTTAGCAACTTTAATTGCAGCTGTAGCGCTTAGCTTAGTCAGGGATAATAAATTAAGTTATTAGCATTTTTTATGCTGACTACCGGCTAAATTAAAAGCTTTACGCCCCGTCGTAATTTCATGAATGAATATCCACTAAAAATCTTGATTATCGCGCGTTTATCGCGTTACAGCGTCGACGAACGTTAATGAGCGTGTATTGATCGTCGGTCTTTTTCCGCGATAATAACTAGCAAAATATCGCTACGGGCAGCGGCGAAAAAAGAGTTCGCTCGATGATGATTATGCGAAAGCAATAACCCTGTCGGGAGGTGAAAACGATTACGACAGCTAGTCATTCAGCTAGCGGTGCGAACGAGCTTCAAGCTTAGCCATTGACTAATCGCCGAGCGCGCGACTAACCGGCTTCAGCGACTTAATTGCGCTCGTCGACAATAAATTCATTAATTGAAATTCCGGCCTTTGATCTTCGAGCCCGAGTCGGCCACTAATGGAAGTTAAACGACCAATTAACCTTCGTACACTCGCATGGGGCTCATTTACATGGTGTGTACACAACGACGATGCCGCGGCTTTTTTTCAGTTTTTTTTTCCGTTCAGAGCCATCCCATAAAGAATCTACGCGTTGCGAATCGTTGATGCGCCTCGGTAAATTGAGGTTTTTTGTCTGTGTGTGCGAGACAAAGTCGACGTTTTTTCGAGGTTTTGCAGTACGCGCGCGCGCTAATGAAAATTGCCGGTTTTATTGCAGCTGCGCTTTTTTTCGGTGATTCGCCGTGCTGCCAATTGCGAGTTGATGAAAGCACATTGTCTTTCTTTCTCTACGGATCCATCCCATTGAAAAGGCCGAGCGATTTTCGAGCGACAAGGCGAAATGATGGGTGCCGCGAGTTAGCCACTTCTCGCTCAAGTATTCGTGCGTTTGTTTTCAGCTTTTCCGGGATAAAGGTATGCGGCTCTGAAAATTGCAGCGAATGCGGTTTCGTGTAATGGAGATTTACATTTTTAATGGCTGTTTTGGCCTTACACTGAACCTAACTCACTTACGTAATTGATAGTCAAATTATAACGCTCCTTTCGGACGCGACACAGTTTTCAAATTATAATTACTTTCTGAGCATTTCATCGACGCCGAATAAGTGATTCTGTATGTAAAGCAAAGACGGCACGCCGCTCTGCACGATTAGGTCATGACAAAGTTCTAAACTAATTACACTTTCGTTGACTTTCAGCGTTATTTTACTGTTGACCGTAACACTTTTAGCTGATATTTGCAGAATCTCGTTATCGTTATTCGTAAAAACATCTAAAAAACAATTGTAGTTTATACAAAATAAACTTCAACTGTACGTTACCTACAATTCGAGTTTCAACGTCAATTAGAGCATGGCCAAAGCAAACGTGACTTCGGGGTAGCTTTTGTTTTATAAATAAATCTCGGTCACTCGTTGAACATTTGGGCTAACGAAGAAAAATACACAATTGCCAGCCGGCGTATGCATGTGCACGCGGCAAACAATTTCTCGCGGATAAACAACTTTTTAAAAATTGCCGTGGCAAGATGAAAAATTTCAATTAGCGAGTGGGCTGCAGTGCGCGGCGCAAAGTTTTAGCGCAAAGTTTTAGCTCGCGAGCGCGCAAGTTTGTCGTGAGGAGGAAGGAGGAAGGAGGAAGAGCTCCGTCGTCGCTGCTCGCGCTACTTACATCGTAAAACTTTGGAATTCAAGCGTCTGAGGGTTTGCTTGCTCTCTCTCCTCTCTGTCTCTCTTTCTCCGTCGGCAATAGGTTTTTATGAATGAGCTTAATCCTCTGGCGTTGCCTGCAACCCCAGCGAGGTGATCCACATTAATCTTTAGTGGCTGTTTGCCGGCTCGTGAATTCCTTGTTTACGATAAAACTAGGAATAAAGTACCCAGCAGCCTGCGCGCGCTCTGCGTGGGGCAAAGTTCGCCGATAACCAGCTCATCAAAGTGCCGTTCGTCAAACGATAGTCGGCTCCCTCTTCTAATACTCTCTCGACTCCCCAGATGCTCGCCCCGTTTTCTTCGCAAGACGAGGGAAACTCTGCAGCGCGAACACCGTGAGAAGCTCATGAAGCAGCAGCTGCGACGACTAGAGACATGTCACTCCGACGAGGAGGAAAGACGGCTGCGCCTCGAGGAGTCAATGTACGAGGAAAGTCGGCAGATTAGAGTGAGGCCGGGAATCAGGCGGCATCCTACTGCTAAAGTCTCCGTGGCGGTGGATGCGACGCCTGCGACGAGAACCAACTCGGTGCTGAATCAGATACCCGTGGAGCTCGCCAGGACTGCTGCTGCTGCGGCTGGACCCTCCAGCGAGTATCTCAACGCTTTCGAGGATGCCGCCACTGTTCTCGGCCTCTCCGAGTACTGCGAGCCGGCCGAATTCCAACCCGACGACGTTCACATGGTGAGCCGACAATTTTTTCGATTATTTACCGCACGCTTATTCCGAATATTCTGCCTGCCTGTTAACGCTTCACGAGAGAAAATAGTATTTGCCGAGCACTCAAAAAATAATTGCCCAAAACTCAATTACCTCTCGCTCTACGTGCATTGCATAAATTCCGTACAATTTAAAATAGCCCCGCGGTATAATTCGCCGCGGCAAAACAAGCAAGCAGGCACATCAAAGGCCAATGGGGACGATTTTTTTGTTGTTGAAAAAATAAAGAAAATACTATCCGCGCAGCCGTGGCTCCACTTGGCATTAATGTCGTCAGTATTTGAGCCGCGAGCGAGCGGCTTGCACAGCGCTTAAAGGGCACTTTACGAGGTTTTCCTTTTATTATCCCTCGGCTTTCCTACTTCTAACCTCTTTTTTCCGCTGGCGCTCAAGTGTGCGCGCTGAGAGAGCGAGCGACCGTGGCGGCGCAGCAGCTTCTATTAGGAGTGCTTGCATTTTTCGCCGGATATTGCTCCCCGGCACAAAGCTCGGCCCGCGCCTCGTGAAAATTGTTTGCCGCTTGAAGAAAATTGGGCCCCTCCCAGCATTCGCTCGAAGCTTGCAATTTAGAATATGTATCGGTCGTTGCGTCGCCGTCATCTCACGCTCACAGAGCTGCTGCTGTCTTTCAGGATGAAGCCCGCGGCGGGCCGAACATCGTCGTTATCGAGCATCATCATTCCAGAAGCGATCCAAGCCCGATGGATAAACTATGCGCGGGTTACGGCCCGAGCAAGGTCATTTCATCGCTGCCTCGCAATAACGAGTCCGACTCCGGCAGCGCGAGTAGTCTTTATGCGAAAATCAATCCGAAGAAGAAGTCTCGTCTGCCGACCAATCACGTTCAGCACAGCCAAATAGTAAGCGCTATCCCATCCAGCAGCCGCCGCGTGCAATTAGCTCAAAGCCAATGCGGCTAATCGATAATGTACCTGTTAGCAGCAGGAGATACTGCACGAGCAAGAGCCAGCCGGCGAGTTTGATCTGGCGAACGAGGCTAATCCTCCGGCGGGCATAAACGGCTCGGCAACGCTGCCTCGACTGCTCACCTTTGGCTCGCCAGCAGCGCCCGTTATCCCGACAAAGCCGGCCTGCCTCGACATCAATGTGACGAGTCGAGACTCGAACGCTGAGACGACCACCTCGGATGCGAGCACCAGCCACGAAGAGGCGCTGCGTACAATCAGGCGCAGAAACTACCCAAAGGTCTTGCCGGACATTGAGAAACGCCGCTCTCTGCCGCCCAACGCCTCCTTTGCCATTGGGCGCAGCCAGTCGACGGTACTTCGACATCCACAGCCACCCTCGCCGCCACCGCGAATGTATAACACCTCGAGGTATAACTATCGACGCCCTCGTTTTTGTACCTTCATGTATGAATAAAAGAGTACGGCGATTGACGAGCTTTTGTATGTTTCAGGAGTCTGGACTGCGTCGAGGACAAAGACGAGGACGAGGAGAGCAGCGACGGGGGCAATAATTTGCTCCCGGTCAAGACGAATCTGCACGTGGGGCCGCTCAGGAAGAAGACTGACTCGCCGAAAAATCAGTCGGTGCCGAGTCTTGTCGATACTGCCGAAGGTACTGTAAAGTTGGTCAATGCTACGAGTCTTCCGATGTGCCCAGTTCATGGGACTTTTAGGCAGGTAATAGTACCCGTTGAGACGCCTGAATCTAGGATACCAGTTCCACCGAGAACTGACTTTAACCAAGAACATCAGGTCAGAAATAACTTTATACTTTTAATTAAATAATTGCGAATCGTGTTTCCATAACCCGCAATAAATATAGATTTGATTGAGAGCATTTAATTAATAGGAATGCATTTGCTGTAGTTACCAAAATTTTCACGTTTGAATAAACGTGAATTTACGGTCAGCAAATGAGTGGAGGCTATATTCTTATTTGCACAACTTGATAGAGTGGATCAATGTTATTTTAGCGATCAATTAATAGCGTGGCTGTTATTTCAATAAGGCCATCAGTTATTTGTTTGAACATGGATTTTCATGAGCAACCAATAATTCTTTATAGTAATCGAAATGATAATCCGTCCAATAAAGTTATTGATACAACTAATTCCATGAAAAATGTACTAAAAATCTGAGTGAATTGAAGTAGTACATTGGAATGAACCTTATTGCAAGAAAAAAAACTGACAAAGTGGATTTTTGTTGTTGTTTGAAAAAAGGCAAGGAGAGAGGATCCGATTGCTCGAGGAGTAGACCAGCCGGACTGCTCGACGCGACTGATTCCGGAACGAGCGACCAAACTGCCCCGCATCATCATAAAGCCGACAACCACAGGCACTTTGCCACGAGCTCGGCCAGCAGCGGAGACGCCAACCAGCAACCTGCACGACAACGAGACCTACCAGCGACTACTAGCTCGCCGAGAGAAAATGCCATTGCCAGGGGAATTATTGCCACCGACGAGGATCCCAACGCTCCGCGCGGAAGTCGTGCAAAGGGTCAACGTGCCTGGCGATGCTTCTGCCGCTGCCGTCACCAAGCTCTGAGTCAAAGCAGATCAACTGCACAGGACTGCGCAGAAAGCTTCCTTTGTTTCGTGCAAGCACTCGTTTCGCTCTGCGCGATACTCGCTGCACCAAAGAGACTACATTTCCAATTTGATATCTGCCTTGCTGCTGGACGATCATCGATCGCCAATTGACTGTATTTCGCCAAGACGCGCGCTGCTACTTCGAGTAATTGCGATTTTCTTTTGAAACGACGCGACCACTCGAATATTGTAGAATAAGAAGCAGTACCGCTACACCTTCGACACGAGCTAACTTTCTAGTTGATAGAGATATTTATATTAAAGATCGTATCTTTTGTACGTAGATTTTAGGTGTATGCCACAACGACTGATACTTTGATATACAGTGTACTTAATATTTTTTACCGCTTTCAATTATACTATTTACGAGTACTATCCAGCATATATTTTTTGGCTTTTTTTGTACATTTTAAGCTGTGTGCTCGCAAAGTATGGAAAATGAGAGCGATATCTTCCGCTATCGAGTTAGAAAGTTCAAGGGCGTACTTCTGAAAATACTACAGGAATATTTACAGAAATAATTTGAAATTCAGAGAGAGACTTGCTGATGCTCGCGCGAGGGCACGTTAAATATTCATTACGCATATACACGAGATATTGATTATACACGGGATATAGGCATCTTTTGTACGTAGGTTTTAGGTATAGGTATATACACATATACGTATACGCAACAACGACTGATACTTTGATACATTGTACTTAATTATACGCCGCTGATCACTATTTACGAGCATTACCCGTAGTAAATTTTTGTCTCGTAAACTGTACGAAGGCCGCTATTTTGTAAAGAGCAATACATTTCAAATAGCTTTCAAAAATGTCGCGTGCGCAAAATTTGCAAGAGCTATTTAAAATTCAGTGGAAGCTTGCAAACTTTGCGTGAAATCTTCATTACACATACGCGGCGTTTTCATATGAGCGTCGCGTAATCGCTTTAGCCAAAGATATATGTATACATATGAAAATAACGCCTAGAGGCATACGGCGGGTAATTAGGATAATTTATGTAAATAAAGATCGCTTGAGCGAGCGAGTTGAGGGGGGAAAATAAGGAATTTCCAATGCAACTTTACGTTGGGCGGATTACCCTTCCGCGAGTACTGTACATTCGAGTGCGTTATCAAGCGCAATCTCTTCGTCGAGCCATTTGTATACTGTGCACGTTGAATAAAAGACATTTTGTACTCAAGCCTTTCCCATCTGGCCTGATTTTCCTCTCTCTCTCTCTCTCTCTCTCTCTCTCTCTCTCTCTGCGAGATATAAATCCTACAAAGCGCCACGTCAACTAATAAATCGATCTTCATCCTTTTTTTTAGCTTTTCTTCACCACGTCGAACCTTCAAAAGCCGTTGTATCTTACGTGAGCCCTTTTCTAATTTCTCAGCAGCAATTTTCACGCCAATATACACGTACAGGCGCGTCTGCGAGCATAGTAGCAGTGTATGTGGGTGTGTGAGAGAGTGGAAAATCGTAAAAAAAGAGCGGCTCTGCACGTGAGTCAAATGCCGAGCGGGCGCCGGGCGCCTCGCAGAAAAAACGTCGAAGGGTCAAGCCCGAAAAGTCGTCGACACGGGTGGGAATGCCTCTAATGAAAAGTTTTCTGTCGACATCATTTTATAGTCCGCAGTTTTCGCACTCTCTTTTATTGTGCCGTGGCCGTCGTTGTCGTCGTCGGCGGCAGCGGGAGCGGCGGGGGCGGCGTCGCGGATTGAGAGTTTTCTTGGCGTTGAGTGTGGACTCGTGACCCCAAAAGTACTTGCAAGTTTTTCCGCGCTGATCGCGCCAAACAATAAACATTTATGAGCCTAATTCGCGGCAGTAAATACATTGGATGAAGCCTCGCGTACACGCAGATTTGTTAGCATAATAACCGAGGCCAGGAATCACTCACAGATTTCTGTTGAATTGAATGATAATGAAGGCTCGAGCTGGCGTTAATCATTCGATCAACTAATTGACTGCAAAATTGCATATCACTATAACACAGCAGAGCATCGCCGAGCTTCTCCGATAATCAAAGCGAGAGGCGCGCTAAATATGTTGTGGCTAGGCGCAAGCGATTAGCCTTCAAAAAAGCAAATCAGATAAGTGAATTTTTGAAGCTGATGCCTTGCTTGCTGGAGCGAGAAGGAGAGAGCGCGTTTAATGGAGTATCATCATCCGACTGCCTAATACCCGCTCATTGTCCACGGTCAATTAATAAATTTGTACCGGCCGGCTGGCCACGGCCAGAGACACGCCGTTCATCCGTTCCCTCGGCTATTGTGCGAGAACAATGCAACCATAGCGCACCACTGCGATCCTCTCTCTGCCAACTCGCTCTCCGCGCTCTCTGCATGCTGTGCTGCACGCTCGCAGCCCTCTTCGCCTCACAATTATTTATCGGCGACGCGAGCTTTTTTCCCCTCCCTTACTTCCTTCCCTCCCTCGCTTTCTCGCGCCTTTTTTTGCTGGACTTTGAGAGCTTGCGGCGCATATAATTTGGAAGCGGAGCAGCGAGAGATGTTTACGAGGAACGGCCGGATATTGCGCGCCTAGCCGACGACTACTCGCTGCGCGAGGAGGAGGCCTGCCGCTGCTACTGCTGCTGCCTCGCTCTCGACTCTCATTCGTGGCAATGACCCAGCCCCGCGCACCCACCCGCCCGCTCGCTATCGATTAGACGAGGCTGAGCTATGGAGATTCGATTCGTTACCGTCGTTTCCGCTCATCGCGCATTTCAGCCAGCCGCCTATGTCAATTTTGACACACTACGCCGCTGCGATGCGCGCCACTCGGAAATTATTTTCGTTCCTACTGATCAATTTCGTGTCGAGGAAACTAATTTTTTTCTGCTCTTTCTCCCCCGCTGCAGATCCTCATATATATTGTGCCGCAGAAACTTGATATTATTCATTGCGGCCATGTATCTTTGTGATCGCGTACTCTTGAAAGCGCGTCCGAATGTTGGAAAATCTGACGCGAACAATGACGTTCGCAGTAGCCCAAGGCTTTTGTCGCAAAGAATGCAGCTTTTGGCACAGGTCAGTAAATATACTTTAGCAAAAGCTGCATGACTGCCTGGAAAATGAATGCACAGGGCAAACTCATGGTTGAAAGTCTTGGCATAGCTCATTTTCCGTTTCTTTTTATTCTCTTTTTTTCAATTTCACCACATTGTCGGGGTTAAAATTTTTGTAAACAACTATTGTTTACAATAATCCACTTGGACGGCTGTCAATATTTATTTTTCACGTATGCAAACGAAACATATTTCTTTTATTCATAAAACTCAAACACTGTACATAGAGACAAATGGAAAAAAATGCCTTTGTTATGAGCGACTCGCATTGAACTGGTGTTTTGAAAAGCTTGGCGCAACAAAACATTTATATGCCATGGTTCTGAAATATAAACAACAGCTAATGCACAAAGTTCATTTACATACTAGCCATAACAATATAGCTTAACTGGATTTAGTTTTTTCATTATTCAACTTAAAATTGAAATTCACAAAGTTTAAATAAACTATCGCGTGCAAGCTAGTGTGAGTAGACTTGCGGGGAAGTAGTTGTTGCAAATGAAAATGGCATTGGGAGCTTGCAGAAAAGCTTTAATGCCGGCACACAGAGCAGCGCAATAACAAAGGAGAGGGCCGCTGCCACTACAGGAGGGTCTCTGGCATTAAGGACGCGTGAGAGTTAACTTCCGTCGCGTTGGCGCGCCTAAAAGCCCACTACTCTCGTCTACATAATTCCAAGGACTTGTCTCTGCCTGCGACGCGCACTTGCCAAGGCGCAAGTTTAATTGCGCACATACTCGATCGCAGAGAAGACGGAAAAAGAGGCAGAGACTTGGCTGTTGTCGTCGACGATCGCCCGCACAGACTGTTATTAGATTGTTCGAAGCGACGTCGGTGCGGTTCGGAGAGGGGAATTCATGGGTCGCTAATGTACTGCAGATTAGGCGAATCATCATTCTTCCGCGAGGGAAATTCCTGCGAGTGGCTACGAGGAATCTCACGTGATTTCGCTGCGCGCGCGCCGACTCGCAGGTGTCGCGCCAATGAAAGGCGTTCATATATCTCGCCTTGGGCTCTACTGGCAGTTAAATTGAATCGAGCTACAGGGATACAAGAAAAAGAGAGAGAGACGGTACTTTCGTACGTACCTTGTGACAAGATGATTCATCATCCTCGCGGGGAGGGATTATTGTGGGCTAAGACCGCCGGCAGCACCTTTTCACACGGCAATTTTCTCTGCACTGACCTCTCTCTCCCTCACACACACGCACATAAACAAACACACACAAGCACACTTACACACACGCACACACACACACACACACACACACACACACACACAAACACATTACTGCTGCTGCTCCTAGTAGTTGTAGTAGTAGTAGTAGCGGCGAACTCGTCGATTCATTGTAATCCATTAAACAAAACGACTCCGGCGCCGCTCTCGATTTATCAATTTTTCCCTCGCCATTTTTCTCCTCGCCTCCTCCCCTTCCCTCGACAATTCTCTCTCTCTCTCTCTCTCTCTCTTTTTCTCTCTCGCTTTCACTCTGATAGGCACCCTGAGACTGACGCTGCGTCTCTTCTGCAACGAATGGCTTCGCGCGACCTTGGCGAGTAAAGCTTTGCATTTCTCATGAGCAAGGCTGAGCTCCTTGGAGTAGCAATTTTTTTCTGGTTAATAAAGCAATTATTGTTTTTCCTTCCACTGACACTGGGCCAAGATAGATTGTTGGGAGAGAAGAAGTCAAGTAAAAAAAGTTTAACTTTGATCAAAGTTTTTGCTTCAACACACCTAGTGCTATGAGCACAAGTAGTAATATCAGTATATGGTCAGACGGTTCTTCAAAGTCACTATGTTGATTGCATGTGCATTCAAAACATGAGCTTCTATTTTGACATGAATTCAAATAAATTTGAAATCGAAGACTTCATAATTCATTCATTTATTTATTTATTTTTTGCGAACAAAAAAAAATGTACAAAGAGGGTATGCAATATTGCTGCCTACCAATACATGCTATTAGCATATTATTATTATGATTAACTTTTCGCTATGAATGTTTGAGTAAGCACTCACGATTGATAAATTTACATGCCACTCATTTTGCCAATCTGTTAATCCTTTAAAAGCGTCAAATCTTTCGTAAAGCAAATAAAATTGACGTAAACGCCTCCGCGATAACAATATAATTCGTAAATCCGCTCGCTAACGAGATCCTTTCATCAGAGGGGGGGGGGGGGGGGGGAAGAAAAATCGCAGTTATCGACTGACACACTATCCTGAAAAAAAAGATCTCCTTCCCCTCAGCTCTCTAATGACAGCTATAAAACTCGAAAGTAGAGAAGTAACCCCACTCGGGGCGAACCCACTTTCACAGCAGGACGGAAGGTGTAAAGTTTCCGGTCATTATTATCCGCAGGGCTGCTTGTTTATCCGTATCGGGCGCTCGGAGCGAAAGTTTTGGAAAAAGAAGAAGAAGAAGAAGAAGGAAAAAAGCAGCAGCACAGGCAGTAGAGCGACGACTGAGAGTAGAAATGATTGTTGTTAGGCTACTTTGGCACCATCGATCTGCATAAGTGTGAAAGCTGTCAACGAAGCTAAGTATCGACGACTGTCCAGGGAGGTAGGGAGGGAGGGCTAGGCGTGTCAGCCGGCGGACATATCGGCAACTTTTTTGGTTACCGGGAACGAGGCTCGAAAGCAATAGCTGGAGCTGGCGCTCTTCGGAGCGCGTGTATGTGCAGTGTCGTCCCTGGTGATGCGTTATCTTGTAAGCGGAGGCCCCCGCGGCACTTGCAGCCCGACAATTCCCTAGACACGCAGACAGCAAAGTCACTAAGGCACCAACTGTACCCCACCTCGCTCGTGCGCGCGCTCGCTCTCGGTTGCGACGACTCGATGGTTGGTAGGACTGAATCGATAGATGCACCCGCCCCCGCAAGAGCGCAAGCTCGCAAGCTCGAGGCTGTTTTACACTCGCGACGGGCAGCTCGCAGTCATCCGGCACTTCCGCTGCCGATGCTTTATGCGCGACTTTTCCTATCGTGCACGTGTAGCTGTCGCCGCGGCCGCATGCTGTTTGTTTCGCTCACGGAGCTTTATTGTCTTCCGCGTCATTTGACCGACTGTGCTTTCTCTGCTCGGCTAATCGTGAAATCAAGCTATACTTCAACTCGATGTTTGCTCTTTCTCTCTCAAGCTAGCTCTGCCAGTTTTGGACCAATCAAACTTTTTCAATGCCCACGAGCGCCCAATTTGGCGCCTAAACATGTTTAGCTAATTACACACCTGCACTCTGCACTAGAACCTCATTACGATTTAATCCCGATTTTAACTCGTAATTATCTTAAGGCTATTTCATGAATTTTAATGAACTATAATTCAGTGCTATATCGCACAAGTGCGTTTGGCTAGCCGTAAATCTCGTTGGTTAAGCTCGCGCAAACAAATGTAATGTTATTCAGCAGAGAATGAACTTTGCGGTCGAGTTTATATTAAGAAGCTATTGTAAATTACTGGGATTATTTCGTACTAAAAGTCGAAGACACGTACCACCGAGGCAAAAAAAAAAGTTTTTGTTTTTTTTTTAAATTCAGCAGAAACACGCTTTGTCGGTCGGTATATCCGCGGAGTAAGCAAATTTCGGTTCGGGCCAACAGCGGGGAAAAAAAACAACACGAGTCAGTCGTGAGTATAACGGGAGTTTCGATAAAAGCCGAACAAGCTCCATGAATATTGGCAGTCAAAGGATTTTGTTGCTCTCGCGAGCGAGCGACGGGCAACGCCATATATTCCTGTCGTACAAGTTGTCAATTTGTCTAAAAATCGTATGGCTATATGGAATATAAAAGGAGAGGCGGGGGAGAGAAGGCGAGAGAGATTTATTGATCCGGTCGATCCTTTGAATTATTTTTGTGAAAAACTGCAGAGCGCGCGTCGCGCCTGTATGTGTCCCATTGAAAATAAATCTCCGAGCTGGTTTTTTTTTGTTATTCCGCGAGAGTAGCGGGAGGGGGGCAGAGCTTTCGCCGAGATTAATCGTAATTTTGCAATGTAACGACACACAGGCAGTATTTAAAATGCAGCTGCCGAGCTAGAGGAATAATAAAGTGCTCGGGCAGGAGAGCGTAAAAAACGGCTGCTGGTACACGACTGCAGCTAGCATAATCCCCCGAGCGGTTGGGTAATTTGATTTGCTCTCTCTCCCTCTCCCTCCTCGGCCTTGGCTCTCCTTAATTCCTCACATTTATTTACGGTCCGTGTATTCTCAGCTCTTGCGCGCGAGGAGCGGAGCGGAGCCGAGCCGAGCCGCTTAAAATTCAGCAACAATTCCACGTATGCGCGCTATGCTTCAGCTTCGCGGCTCGAATAATGTCTCCACTTCAGCTCGAGCGATCCGCGCGAGCAAAGGCTGTTTTGGTTTTCTGCCAGACTCCTCGCCACTGCTACTGCTGGTACATCTCCAATTCCTCGTTCCTCTTTTCATCTTCTCCTCCTCCTCCTTTCTTCTCTTTCCCCGCTCAGCTTTCTAACCGACCGACAGTTCGTTTGCGAGCCGAGACACTACTCACGCTACTGGATAATCTCGTTTGCACACAAATAACCGCGCCTCGCACCGCCTCGCTCACCGCAGCTACAATGTTATTGTTTGCACCTCTATTGACTTTATTGAGTGTGCTCATCCTGCATTTTCCACTCTGCTGGATTGTTATCGAACAGAAACTACGAAAACAATCTATTTCTAATCAGTCGAATCACAAAGCTAATTTTTCAAATGTCCATATTAAATCTTCCGCGTCCTTTCAACTTCACGTCAAAGCATTCCCAGTAATTTTATATTGTTCCAGAAAAATTTCCGAGCACTACTTTTCACGGTGACCTAGAACAAATGCGTTATGTGCTGGTGAATTCAAAAGCAAGCAAAAAGTAAAATACCTTCGCATATAATCCAATTTTAATGTAAACAGATTTTACTGCCAACCTTTTATTTTCATGAAAGATGATTACTTTCTACGAATGATCCAATCAAAAGATTGTCAGGTGTATCGGCAAAACTAGACTTCATTGACAACAAGCCTGCTCGAATTGTCGGACGTAAGCCAGAGCGTGCAGCGTGAAATCCGATTCGGTATAACTATGTGAACTCGCGACATTAATGCCCATCACGTGACAAAACAAGCGCGAACGACTTTGATCGCTGAACAATTGCAGTAGCTGTTGCATTCCGCATAGGTTAACGTCCGTTAGGCATGTAACGCCAATTGAAATTGAAAAGTTGGCGGGCAGGTGTATCGGAAAGTGGCGGTGGCGTGAGTGTAAATCGGTCTTTCGCTCGGCGGGGCTCGCAGCGCGCAGCATTGGCGGCGCACGGTTGTTCGTGCCGTCTCTGTCTGGCGGCGTTGGCAGAGCGGCGCCGCTCGGGCCATCATTCCGGTGCCGTAGTCCGTCCCGCGCGCTTCGCTGCCGAACAGCGAATAGCCTCAATCCAACAACTCGTTTTCGTGTCGTCGTCGTCGTTGTCGTCGTCATCGAAACAGTGCTGTTGTTGTTTCTCTAATTCAGTCTATCAGTGCAGTGCGCTACAGTGCAAAGAGAGAGGGGGGAGGAGAGGCAGAGAGAAAGAGCATTCGACGCTCAAAGGCAGCAGCCGGGAACAGAGTCTCGCTGGTGATACGATACACGCGTATGTTATAGTGCTGGTGCTGCGATAATATTTGTTGTTCTGCATACGACGACTACGGGCAAGATGTTGCTGAAGCAAGAAGGATTGGCTGCTTCGTTCCGGCGAACTGACGTCAGGTGAGAACGGCTTTTATCTCGTGGCTTTTTTCTTGGGAGGCTGCTCGAAATTGCGGTACGTAGGTATAGGTATATACCTGGCCGCGGCGCGCTTTTTAATCAACCTGTTGGCCCCCCGATGAGCTTTGATAATTCATTATAACTTTGCGCCATCGGAAAGATGTCTTCGAACTGGATTGTGCTGAGAAAAGTTTGTTAATTTATTACGCCAAGTTGATATTGGATGCTGCTCGTCGCATCGGCCTTTCAGGATGTTTCAACTTTGCCGGTTCTGATCAATACCCCCCAACTCCCAATTTATTGTTTTCCAATACCGAGCTGTTTAAATTTTCGCCAGATCAGTGATATTTCATAAATGTGGGACAATGAGTCCACCGTCGTCCTGCCCAGCACGCTTTTTATTCAAACACCCTTGAAGAGCTCCGTTAACTAGCTTTCGATATCTACATAGCGAGTGTATCCGTGACGAGTGTTTTGGTCTCATGTTAAATCGCGATGATACCTACAAGTGGCTTTATATATGCCGAGTGTGCCACGCTTGAATGCAGATTAAAATCTATTCCCTTTTAATGAGGGCTTTCTCGTTTTACTCGTTCCAATCGTTTTCGTTATAATCCAATAGTTTTCTTAGAAATTTATTTCATCATTCATAGCTGCTTATAAAAGGAATAGCCTTTCCATCTTTTCCAAATGTTATTAATATCTGAAACCTTTGTGGCTTTCATTCTCGTTCAATTCCAAATGAATAATTTTATTACGAAAAAAGTTGCGTTAGTTGAGAAAAAAAAATGCGAATGAACCTATATCATTTAAATCTATTCGAAAAATAAGCAGTAAAAATAAATCGATCACGTATCCAATAGTTCAGTTTGAAAAATAAAATGAATCTTCTCTTTCTTATCGGAAATTAGAAGGATTCAATAAAAAAAAGTATCTTCAAAGTAAGTATACCCCAGAGCCCTATATATCATCGTATGTTTAAAGTACAGATGTACGGGATACTCAAATAAGTGGCCCTGGCAAGTCAATTCGTAAAAAAAGACATGAATCAGATGTTTCTTTATCTTGGCAGCATAAAGCAAACTGCTGACTTAATAACGTCTCTAATCTCAAAGTTTGAATGACGAGCAAAAGAAAGAGTCGTAAAAGTTTTCCGATAAAGTAAAAAGTATTATCGGAGTATGAATTAGAGAAGCTTGAACTTGCGAGCGAATAAAAAGTTACAGCGTCGATAATAAAATCTCAATCTCCAATCTGCGGACCTGTAATAAGCATGCTACGCTTCTTTTTCCGTTTTTTTTTTGCCTCTCTTTTTTCGCGAGCACAAGTACGCGTCATTCCGTAGGTATACATGCAGGAACGGGAGCCATTTTCTCTCTTACTGGGCGATTTTATCGCGCTAGTTTTCGCGCCTATTTTATTCTGATTCTCGCCCTCTCTCTTTCTCTTTCACTCTCATTGTTTATCTTTCATTCTCCCACTCGCACGCTCTTCTTTCATTATTCTATGCGTCGAAAGCCTTGGCAAGACCTCGTTTTTTGCGCTTTTTTTTCGGATACGAGGAAAATTTCCTCGCTTCAGTCTCGCAGCGTATCGGTGAAGTGATGGAGTTTTTTTATCACGTTGGATTTCTCTCATGCATGACATTTGAATGGAAAATATTTTTCTTCATATTTCCGAACGAAATGATGATATGCAAAATAAAGCTCGTCGAATAATATTTTCCGTGAAAACACTATATAATTGTCGAATGCTTCGCTTTTATTTTCAATAACAGATTGGAGAAAATCAGAGCTTTCAACTGAAATGAATGGAAAGGATGAAGTACGCTTCAGGATTCATACTCGATCGTTATTTTAATATTTAAAATATGTTGGCTTAATAAACAGTAATGAAACAGCACTTCAACCGGAAATGAAGGGAATTTTTGCAGAATATTTTTATTATATGAAATCATGTATGATGGAGCAGGATAAAATGGCAATAATTAACTGTCGAGTCCCGAAATGGTTAGTTGATTCAAAATATTTATTTATAATATAAATCTCAGCCACTTTTTAAACAAAGTTTTAAAATAAAAAAGTAACGATTTCCAATGTTGTAACGGTTTAAACCATTGCGAGGTAATGTCCTTCTTTTGATTGGTTACGCAAACTAGAGCAATGAAGCTTTCAAATGTGCAAACAAAGCGAGTTGAAGGACTAATCGAATTTGCAAAAGCTGTTTTATCACATGGATTAATTGTGAAAGCAGCGTGCGTCAATAGCCATGGATTTGCAAAGTGAAAGAAATGGGCGTTGAAACGACTCTCTGCGCTTCTCTTGTAATTAGCGCGCTGCAAGTGTAATTCGTGCCGTGTGTGCCGTGGAACTTGCATTAAAATTCGAATGAATGAACAATTGTTTTAATTAAAATAAACGCTGGCATATTTCGCGCACTTGAATGAAAAAGAGTAAAAAAAATATACGGGCAGTGAACGATCAATTAGCGATATATGAAAGTAATTTAACGCAGCGTTAATTTAGGAAATTCACGTGATATTAATAGAGAAATAATGGCAATAGCGATCGAAAAATTAACAAGTATGATTTTGTGTCATCGAGAATGAATTTTGTCATATATGAAATGCACGTGGCTGTGTTCGATGTGCTGTAAATCTCATTATAAAATAACATCCTATAATCGTCACTGCTTTCAACGTGACATTAATTTTCGCGTGCAATAACAAGCGTTCACGTGAAAAGAGCAAATTGATGCAAAGCAAAAAGAGCAAACACACAGAGAGGCGCTGACTCGTCATTGACTTATTAACCAGCCAAAGGGGAATTAGCATTTTCTGCATGCTCGCGCCTTCCTTTCCTCTTCTTCTTCTTCTCTCTCTCTCTCTCTCTCTCTCTCTCTCTCTCTCTCTCTCTCTCTCTCTCTCTCTCTCTCTCTCTCTCTCTCTCTTCGAAGCAAATGAACGTCGTCGCGAGCAAAGTAATTGTTGAAAGTAAGGTGGCCACTTTTAAATCGTGTCTGCATGGACGGTAGCTTTTGTTCTTGTCCTTTGTGTCGGCGGCCGCAAAAGGAATGCCAAGTGCGTTGTGGGACTTGCGCTTTTTTCCCCGCCACTTGCACACGCGACTGGAATTTATTTACACTCGTCGACGGGCAAGCGAAATTAAGCGACGCAGCCGCAGAGCTGGGAATTCACAATGACAATTTGCGTTTGACATTGAAATTCGCAGCTTTTGCTGAAAATGTGGCTGGCACTGATGTAATGTTACGACCGCATCGAGAATGACAGACTCGCAAAACTGAAGTTCCGAATATTTCCATCGCTACTATGGCGTACGCAGAACCGGATCATTAATTAAGGCACGTGACGAGTATAAATACAGCGCCTAAAAATAAATAACATTTTCTGCTGATAAATTGCGTTCAATTTTAATGTTTCGACGATATATTCCGAATTATTATTGTTCCATTTACTGGCGAGCAAAATACCATGGGCGTAGATTACCGTGCATATACGCGAATGTACACGAGAGCGCTAAATTGATGTCGACGCTCGAGCGGGAGAGAGATAGAGAGAGAGAGAGAGAGAGAGAGAGGGAGAGAGAGGGAGGGAACGTTGAATATTTATTTATTTCGCTATTTCGAGCGAATAAATTCAATAACGAGGTAAAAGCCCGTAGCGATAGGAAATAAATTGATCCCCGGGAATATCGTCGGCACTCTGATGAATTCAAACGACACTGCCGCCGGCTTATACTCGATGCAATCTTTTGATGCACTGAGCGAGATATCGTCGCCTTGGAAAATTCATCCTTATCTTATCTTAATCTCCCTCTCGAGGCGAACTCGCACGCAGCAAGTCCCCACGGCTATTAGCCCACAGACACAATGAGTCGAGTTGAATGAACGTCGATGAAAATTTAATTAATTTTAATCCCCCCTTCCACCCCTTTTCTCCGTGCTCCAACTGCGCGCTACGAAAGAAAAAAAAATTCGCAGATTTCACGAAGCTCACTGAAATATACGTATATATTTCAGACTGTTGCGAGCTTCTTCTCTTTTTTTCGCCCAAGCCCTGGCGAAACTCTTATTAAAAGGCAAAAGTTTTCTTGAGACGAGGATTTACGGCCCCGCAGATATTTTTAATTTTAATTCGAGGCTACCTAGCACTTTGGAGCTCCTTTAATTAATACCGCATTTCTTCAGTCTCTCGTCGCAGCGTTGTTACGATTTACCACGAGGATTTTTTCTCGATCGAGCAACTTCATCGGCTCTGTGTGTATTATACTTATGATGGTAACTCCGTGGCCGAAGCGGATTGCGCGCGGAAACTCAATCGCACGAAAGTTATTCAGTTGCGATAGCTGTAAGCGGGACGCTTCATCGAATTATTCAGCGCTCAGCCAGTTTTAATTCCTCTTGCCGCTCTCTCGGTAACTTTTAATCAGAAATTATCGAAAAAAAGAAAGCAAAACACAACAATCTGTTGATTTTTAAATGCGAATACAAAAGCGAACAAAAGGCTAACCAGCGAGTTTCGAATTTAAAGTCTCGAGGTATCGGGAAAATTAGAGCCAACACCGCTATGGCGGATCGAAAGTTTCGCCGCGGGACAGCTTGGAAGTTTGTTTAGTCTGCTGCGCTGAGGTATGGAAACTCATAATTACAGTCTGATAAGTTCCGGGCTTTCACAGGCGCGTCGGCACGTTTTAATTTGCTCCTCCCGCAATTTTTCGAAAACGTTATATAACTTGTCTGATGAACTCGCGCAGACGATCGAAAGATGTTAGATTGCGCCCGCAAGAGTGCCTTGAAAGATTTAAAACTCGTTGGAGAATGGGGATGAGGGCAGATCTAATGAAATTATCGAGGGGCGGGAAATTTCGGTGTACGTCAATAGTTTGACGCTGCTCAATTAACAAAGTTTCAAATGCACCTCGAGCGCTCAATATGTGCTGTGCGTATACGTACGTGCACGTGCACGTTATATTAAAATAGTCGCTTCGTAGAAAATCGATCAACAATTAACTTCCGCGTTTCCGACCATCAATCAAATGTATTTATATACATCAAATATTTATTTGCAAAAAAAAAATTAATGATAGGATAGATTGCATGCGAACAAAGCTTTCACAATTAATTTCGAAAGCACAAGGCAATTCGTGCGCAAATTGAATTAGAACAATCAAAATGATTTGATCGCCCAACTGAAATCAGACTCTCTAGAGTAAATATCCGCCAGTTTCCCGGAAATTTGTTTAATCCAACTAGTTATCTCGAGAATCAATCAAAACTTTCTCAATTCTCCTTCAACGTATTCTTTTCCAGCCATTTAAGCTGTGAAATTCCGTCCTGCAAATTTCTCTCAATTAAGATGTGGCGATAAAAACTTTCTCCGTTTTATTGAGATCTACCTTTCAAGTGAGACCATGAATATGTTATAATAATACATATTTGATTAATAAAGTCATTGGATTTGAGACAATAACATTAAAACTACGGCATGAAGTCTTCCCCAGTATTCATTTAACTAGTATACAATATTTCTCTCTATTCTATTTTAATAATTTGGTTTCAATTATATCACGGGTTTTAAAACTACATCACATCAAATATGATATTGAAATCATTGAAATCAATAATTATACTATTTTCTTAGAATAGAATACTTTTATTTTACAACAAACAAAAATCATAAATATGTGCATATAAACATTTTAGTTGATATTGCACATTGTCAAAACTTAACTGTAATACTATAATAGTAGCTTAGAATTTTGGAAGTCGATATGAAAGAATTGAATAGTCGTGCAGATTACACAACTTTTGAATTGGACTTGCAAACATTGTAACAATTGCGGCGAATGCTCAAATTACACGTTAAAGAGTACTGAACAAAGCTATCTATACCAAGTTTATACTTTCATAGAACTCGCAGTCTCAGAGCAATGCAATAAAATATAGCAGTAAAGCGAGAAGAGCGTATTTGAAGAATCGCGCCTTGGTGCCATGACAGGCAAGAAATATCATTCGCCAATACAACCGATAACAGGCGAAAAGATAGAGATAGAAAGAGAGAGAGAGAGAGAGAGAGAGAGAGAGAGAGAGAGAGAGAGAGAACACGAGCTAGAGGCGCGTTCAATCGTAAACAAACTCACTGGCACTCGAATCTGCGAATGTATATGACGACATCGATTTTCACGAGCAACGACGCATAGCTTTCGATGGGGGTTTTCTCGCACACATGCACACACATATACACACACGCGCAGATAGAGTGGCGCGGCGGCGGCGGCTCTTTGCGGGTCCGTGAGATTGGCAATTTGCAGCTGTAGAGCAACCCGCAGCCAAAGACCACCCGCAGACGCAAAGTTCCGCGAGACGTTACGTGGCTTTGCCCCATTATGTTGCGTGTGTTAATGGCGAGTTTGCTCTTTGACACTGACGCCAAATTCAAACAGCAACATTTTTTTTTCTTTCTCCACTTTTTATTTGTTTTCTTTTACCGCCGTAAAAATTTTCTCTGAGATGCTGTTGAGGGGCTTAAGTTATTCGTATAGGGGATGATGTACGCCTGGCGAATTTCGATAATGATTCATCCGAGGTGCTGAAAGCCACGGAGATTGCTTGTGCCGCGCGGCTCGAGTGAGTTTTTCAATTTGGCAACTGCAATTTCGCGAGGTGAATCGACGTATTCATAGTAGAGAGATAGAAAGAGAGAGAGAGAGAGAGAGAGAGAGAGAGAGAGAGAGAGAGAGAGAGAGAGAGGGAGAGCGAGGAGAAGGCAAGTGAACATCGTTAGAATTTGAAATGACTGCTTGAGGAATTGGTAACGACGCAACATTAAAATTGAAAGGGTAACTAGTATGATAAAAAGCCCTACTCGTACGTTGAATAGCAATACCTTAGCTCTGAGGCAGCTAAAAAAGGAGCGTATTGTTATTCCTTACGCGGCTCGAGCAGAAACATTCTTTGGAATTTTCCAGGTCACCACTTTTAAATCTGATGCCTGAGATATTCAAATTTTGCCAACTCCAAGCCTCCTCACGCGCCCCCCCTCTTTTTCTCTTTTTTTTTATTTCGTATCGTAATGTTATACAATCTCGCTGAATCATTGCTTATTAGATCGCCGTGAAAATGCCAATGGATTGAACACTTCTTCTCAAAGGACGTTCGCTCGCCACTTTTTTCCCTTTCTCTCTCTCTCTCTCTCTCTCTCTCTCTCTCTCTCTCTCTCTTTCTCTTTCTCTCTACCCGACGGCTTTCTCGCCGCAAAAGTTTTATGAAGTTGCCGCGCGACGGCTAATACTGCATCTATATTCGGCTTGAGCTGATTTTCTCGAATAATACCGCAAAGCAAGGAAAAAAAACGCGAATATCGACAATCTGATTACGCTACTTGCCAACTTTGTTTCTCTTGCGGTTTTTGCGATTCAAAGTGATCTCATCAGTTTGGACGACCGTTGCGGTATCGGTTATTATTTTTTTTTTCGAGTCGCGATAAAACTAGTCGTTTATTACGACGGAACTCGCGTTTCTGTCACTTTCGTCGACAGTTTAAAATAATGCCATCTCTTACATTTTTGTAAACCCATCTAATTGACGTTATGTTAATGAACCATTTTATTTGAAGAAGAAATTTGCACTTTAACAGAGCTCAATTTTCCTTTCCTTTCAAGCTTGAATTATTTTCAAGCTTGAAAATCTTTTTTTAATCTTTTCTTTGCGACTCCACTTTTTCCCTTCTAATTACGTTCATCACGATATCATTTAGCACTTCTTTGGCATTTTCTCGTAATTGGCAGTTTACACAGAGATATGAAACTGTGTAATTGTGACGAAATCAATAGCAAGTAAATTGAAATAAAAAAGCCCGAGGTCGTTAAAAACATCTAATTGGACAGAAAAAGAAGGATCGAAAGAGGAATAGCACAAGAGGAAGGAGGGATGGAGGGGGGGGGGGAGTATTTCAAATTAAAAAGTAGCGTAAGATACATGATTTGAAGGAGTGTTGGAAGAGTACTTACGAAGTTGAAGCACTTCCTGCCTCTCGAGAGGCAAAAGTTCGACGGTGGGAATTCGATTGCATAGAGCGACCGGTTAGAACTTTTCATCAAACGAATGTAAATTGCGTTAGGTAACACACAAGTGAGGCGCAGCGAGGGCTCCTTTTTTTTCTCTCTCCCCCTTCCCTCCTCTCTCTTTCTCGTCGTGCTTGCTTAACTTTATTAACGCCTCGCGCTTGCTCTGCAGCAACTACGTCGTTTCTATGCTCTACTCGCGGCTAAGGCTCGTTGATTAGGTCGAAAAAGAAAAGGCTGACGTCGCGTGTACATTGGGCATGCACTGGGCATAAATAATCGATCAGTGTCAGCTCCTCCTCCACCCCCAGCTCCAGCTCCAGCTCCAGCTCCTTCTTCAGGCAAGAAGTCTCCATGGACGCAGGCGCTCGCGCGCGTGAGAGAATAAATCCCAATGAGGCAAATCAATGCTGTAGGAGAGATCTCTAATCCAGTCTCGTAGCCTCCATTTACATGCCCGGCACGCAAAGAAGCGACTTAATCGAGTTAGTCGTTCTCGCGGATTTGTCAAGTCGCGAGAGCGAGAAATAGCAAGAAAAGTGAAACTGAACACGGGGCACTAACCGAATTATTCAGTCATTGGCGTAAGTGCAGCGTGGCGAGAGAGTTTCGGTGCGTGAAATAAGGCAGTAGCAGCAGCAGCGCGCCCTCTCTTTCACTCGTCGTCGGCGCGAACAATTACATTCGGAGCAAGAGAGCGATTATCTCTTTGTCTTCCTTTCGACTCCCTACTTCGCTGCCATGCTGCTGCAACTGTTTGCTAATTCCAAGTGTGAATATCGCTGCGACGAATAGAGAAAAAGAGAGACTAGGTCAATAAGCTTGCTCTCTTTTCTCGCCGGACAAAGCCATCGAGCGGAAAAGAGTAGCTACAGATAAACGCGCTCCCCTGTAGCGCAGAAGCGATTAAAACGTCAGAGAGAAAGAGGAGAGAGAGCGAAGGTCGCACGTGCGCAACTGCATTAGCTTAATGTGTGGCCGAAACAATTCGAGCTATCGGCAATTAAGCGCTAGCTGAATAAACGGACGTTGTTTACGTGACGTGCTTTCGTTCCGAGGACGGGGGGAGGCGAGAGAATAATTAGTTTTATTTGGTCGACTAAATATTTGCTCAAGGAGAGAGAGAGAGAGAGAGAGAGAGAGAGAGGCGATATTGAGGTATGGACGCGCGACAAAGTCCTTAAGTCGCACGATATTCCATCGCAATCGAGAACGACTTAGCTACATAGGCAAGCCTACTGTTTTTACTATCTCCCCCGCAGACCGAATTCACGAGGGTCCGATCGATCCTGCAAATACGGGAGCTACGGTCTGACGAAATTCCAGATATACTACTTGTATAGTTTGCCTACTACTCTGCGAGCGAGAGAGCATTGTCTGCAGTTTGACCTACTCACCAATGTTTCTCTTAATTGCAATAACTATTTATTATACTTGCTGAAATTTGTTTGACTGTTAATTAAACTAGCGGATAAAGTGTCATTGTTCAAGTTTTGCCATGAAAAAACTGGTGCATCCAATCGGCCGACAATTTGGCGGTACAATTTTTATTGAAATATTCGGTAACGTAGTTGCACTCCACAAACACTGGTGTATTCGAAGAATGAAAAATAGAGAATGCCTCTGGAATTCTGAAATATTTTTAGAAGAAATTTCCATCGTACGGCAAAAAAAGAAGCACTGTACGTAATATATCAAGTTTTTGCGAGCGCGCGCGCGCGTAGTGTTCATTTTTTAGCGACCTAACAATACCTTTTACAAAAAATTAACAAGAAGTCGGCATTTCAAATGTCAACGTTACATAATACTGCATTCGACTGCGCTTCGGGCTCGGCAAGTTATTCATTATGTCGACGGGCAGAAAAAAAGCTTACGAAAAAAATCTGGATGCTTACAGTTACAAACAGCAATGGTAGGAAGGGGCTAGAGAGGCGATCTAGCACGAAATCCATCCGCATCCATTACAAGCCACGGAGTTGAAAGCTTAAAAGCCAACGACGCTTCCAATATCCAGCTGCCGACGCTACTGCTGCTGCAGCTGCTAGCTGCTGGGATATCGAATATTCTCGCAATATTTTCCGGCATCCTTTCTCTCTCTCCCTCTCGCTCTCTCGCTCTTCCATCGCCAACACGCACACGAAGAAGCGGGCGGCGGCGGGCTCTTTAGATTTTTCGCTCCACTTTTCTCGCGCGTCGCCAACGTGCAACCTGCCTGTAGCCTGCCCTACCCTCGCGCACTTTTTTTTCTATCTCGCCTTTCTCCCGCATTTTGCATACTTTCCAATTAGAGCGCGACCGCGCCACCACGACTCATTATAGCGCCAGCGTACGTGCGACCGTAAACATGTCTTAAGAATTAATTAAACGAGATTTTTATCAAGATTTGCTGGACCGAGCGAACGCTATAAAGCCAAGCTCGTTATTTACTCTTTCTTGCGTGCGGCATTGTGGTTTAAACACTTGTGGGACAATTAACTTTGCTGTTGCTGACCTTTTGATGGACAGTATTTTTTTTTTCCATTTTACTCTGATATTTTTTGCCCGGAAAATAGTAAAATTCAATTCTTCAATTTTACTATCATAAATAAATGAAGTTTTTTTCATCCAATCGACGCTGAATTTTTGCCAATTTCATTCAGCATATTGCTATATCCTAGAGTATCAATACGTTATTCAAATAACGCATAAGCTCTAATTGAACTGTCGCAACTGCATCAGATATTTCCATGAGTTTTAATTATTTCGTAATGGATTACAACTTCAATTTAATTAATTTACAGCATACATTAAAAATATTTCATTTACAAAAGAATATTATGTTTATCATTATAAATCTGGAAAGCAATTTAATACCAAGAATGAGCTACATTGTCATCAAATACAGTTAAGATACTCTTGAAAAGGCAATATTCATTGGATTGTGCGGGTAAGCTTGATTCAAATGTGACATCAATGGTGAATTATCGGCACACGGCGGCAAATGGAAAAAGAAGCTGGCGAAGTATCGAGTCAGCTGTACGTGTAAAGGTCTTCTGGCGTTTCCGTGTCATCGGACGAGGGCTCGAATAGTAGTAGTCCTCGCGGTAATTCATGCGCTCAGGGAATGTTGCTTACGCTGCAGGATTTTTTTTTTCAATCCGCGACCCACATATCATCGTTCGGGGGCCGATAAATTCTTCTTGACTCGCCGCCGCCGCCGCTGCTCTGTATGCTTATAGCCTTGAGGCTTTCTCGTGTAACGGTACGCGCGTTATAAATTTACATCGCGTCGATACTTTAATGAATTTTCGAGTGGCGCGCGGCTGCTGCTCCGCCACTTTTTATTAATCACTCACGCTCGCGGCGAAAAATTGGTTTCGAAGAAAACTCCGCACGTAATACGCGACTCGTTAGCCGCATTCGCATTTTTCATCCCGTCAGCATCTCCGCGGCGAGGCGGCGGCGGCGGCAGGCAGGCACAAATAGCGCTGAGTCCGCGCTGTTTCATCAGCATAGAAAAAAGCTGCGAGGGGATAGCTGCCTCGAGCTCCGATACAGTTGATTAGCCATCATCAATATCAATAAAATCGTGCGGGGCGCGCGTGCGTCGATCGAATTTCGAGAGGCAGTCTCTACTCTCTCTCTCTCTCTCTCTCTCTGAGTGATAAAAAAAGTAAGGCCGAGCTGCGTCCTCTTTATTAAGATCGAGAGCGCAACTACATCGATCACCGCCACAGCTGGCAGCTGATCTACACTGCGCATCAAGTTTTTCAATTAAGCTCTCGTGGCACATTTCACGCCTTGAACACACGCATCAGGTGTCCGTCCATCGGCTTATTTTTGCCGTTGTCGAGCAAAGAAAAACTGACTGGCGCGTCCGCGGATGGATTAGGTGCGGCATTTGCTAATCCACTTAGTTGTCTCCGCGCGCATACATAGCAAAAGAAAAAAAGAGGCGGTGGCGTGGCGCCGGTGCGTCGTGTCAAACTTCTTAATTATTAAAGTTTGCCGGCACAGCAGCAGCAGCAGCAGCAGTAGCAGCAGCCGCTCTCCTGCCTGGAAGCTCTCAGAAATCCTCGCGCCGAGACTCGAATCTCGGATTACCGGCTAAAAGCTTCCTCCTCCTCCTCTGCTCGCGTTCTCTGCTGTCGCCGAAATAAAGTTTTAGCCTCGACAGCATTGTTTTCGCGCGCCCATTATGACTGATCTCTCAGCCGGCTCGGGGATATCGGCTTCTCCCAGGCGTCGCGATCGATCGATCGACTACTGCTCACTCGACCCAATTTCCACCGAAAATCACTTTAATCGCAACCCGGCCCGACGTCAATAACTCCACACTTCGCGCCAAAATCTCCAGCTACATCAGCCTCTCGCGCATTTATTGGCTGTTTCGGACGCACTCAATGCGATCGCCAATTAAATTCGCCGCCGAAGATCAATTGGGGCTCTCAGTGTGCGCGATGGGGAGAGTCGCAGCCTGCTAGTGAGCTAGCCTGCGAGTGAGAGTGTATGCTGCCGGTTACAGAAGAGCTGGGGAAGGCAAAAAAAAAGTGGGTCGGAAGGGAGGAGGCCGGATATTCGGGGAAAAATTGCCCCGCAAGCGCCGGCGACGACGAGGAGCGAGCGACTCGCTTCCCGTCCCTTTCTTTTTTTTCCTCTCTTGCTCACCCACCGCCGTTCTCATCTTCTCTCTCTCTCACTCTCTCTCTTTCTTTCTCTTCTCTCAAGATTTCGCAAGAAGAGGCGCACTTTGATTTTCAAAGCTTCTATTTTCTCCGTCTAATTTTCCAAGAAACTTTGAGGATCCGCGCCAAATAAGCTTTTCGCATCTGCAAAGCACCCAATGCTTTTTTATAATGTTTCGAAAAATTCCTATCTTCACTCACAACTTTCTCATCGCTTCCATTTTCTTTACAATATTTATCTTTCGCGCGACAATCCTGAGGCTACACAAAATATAAGCTGTAATTTATTTGGAAACTTTTTACGGCGTCTAGATCGTTCAGTATTTTTTCGTGTTTATATAATTTTCAGAAATATACGAGCATTTTAATCAAGAACAGAACAGAAAGTAAAAATAATCGATAGAGTTGCTGCAGTCCACTGTTGTATGATAACAGAGTTAACGTTATTTCAAAATATTGGTAAAGTATTATATGAAATACGATTTCTATAAAAGATGTTTTCAATTTCTCATCATACTGTCAGCTTGTATTTCAAATTTAAAAATAATATCACGTCCAAAGCTAAACAGACGGATATCGGTAGACCGGAGGTAGGCGATGTTGTTTTTCGAGACCCATGGGTCGGCAGGTCGGCTGCGTCAAAAGTCATCTTGGCAGCCTCGGAAATCCTTTCTCCGCCTTTTGTCTGCGTCGACGGCAGACTGAAGCACTACGGTCAAAAGTAACGAAGGATATTTGTACACATTTATAAGAGCTAAGCCGATTGGCTTTATCACTGACAATTCTGCAAATCCCGCGTCTGACAGTAGCAAAGCGCCGTGCCTGCTGTCTCATTTGGCGCTTTGGCGGGCCGGCAGCGAGCGGCACACGGCTGCTCCCTGGCCTTTATTAAATTTCACGAGCTCGCTCACGCGACGCGTCCGCGCCTTCCGCCGACAGTTATTAAGACCGGTAATAGAGTGCGAGAAAAAAAATTGGAAAAAGAAAAACATACACAGAACATCTCTCGCGTGTTTGCGTCAGCAGATTAGCTGGTATTTCGAGTTGGATTGGAACTCGGCGCGGCGCCCTCGAGAGATCGACGTTAACAGCTGGCAGCCAAGAAACGGAAATGAAAGTCGCGCAGAGTGCGCGCGCAGTACGGTGTCGAGTGAGTGAAGCGTGTATAATTGATAGATTGCTCGTATAGAGTATTCGCGCGCGCAGGAGTCGTATCTAAACACGGAAATCGATTGGCGGTTTAATAGCTATGCATCAAAGTCATCAAAAAAAGCTTATACTATCCGAACGGAACCGACAACAATTCTGGCTCGCGAAGTCCATTTCTGACAATCAAACGCCCATCAATTACAGCTTAACCGGCATGTGCAAAAGAGGTGGGTGTGGCGCACAACGACAAGTGGAGCGACGAGCGAGAAAAAAAAACGTTGAGGGATGTGAAAAAAAAACAGCAGAGGCGAAAAAGCGCAGCAAACAATCGACTGAGGGGGAAAGAACGCGCCCTCTCTCTCTCTCCCTATCTCCCCTCCTGTCCATATACTTTTCTATATATGGGTGCTCGCGTTATTTACCCCGAAAGTATATAGTCGATAAATAGCCCGTGCGAGCACGCTCCACCCCTATTAATATCGGCCCATGCAAATTCGTTCGATTGTTCAATTTTACGCTGGATGAAGCCGCTGAATAACGCGCATCCCAACTCCCGTGTAGCCTTGTAAAACCTACGGGTTATGATTCTTTGCAAAAAAAGAAAAAAATAATAATACACACGTTGGAGTTTCTTTTACAACAAAAAAATATGAATATAGTTTGTGATCATCGGGGTGTGAAGGAACCCCGGGGAATGCTGTGCTTGAGGATAAATTTCACGGTTCGATAGAAACTGAATATTATTTACACCACATACCATATACTCGTGCATGCAAATAAACAGGGGCTCTGTGCAACGTATAGATTTAGTGATCCCTAGCAATTGTGCGAATACAATTAATTCTTTTGCGATATGAATAAAAAAATAACGATGCAAGAAATAATTGGAGCGTGGTTTGCGTTTAATTGCCAGCTATAACGACTTTTCATTATTTTCAAAATTTGCCTCTATACATGTCAATGTAAGGAAATTATTTGCTCTTACTTACTTAAAATGCAAAAAATAATCTACGATGCAATACTGATATGCTTGGTATGAGCCCAATGTTGGACGTGAGTCACGTCTGACTAAACGGGCAGTAGTACTACTGATAAAAACGCGTAGTTCGTTTTATTACAGTTATCAGACGGTGAAAAGACATAAAGGCCAATAGCAGCACTGTTGCCAGAACTGACGTAGTGTCTGAGCTAGAAGAAGCCTGTAGAAGTAGAGTGGCAGCGGTTTATTGATTAAACACATGTCGGTCGAGAGCGCGGCTTTGCCTTTGCCGGCCAATGATTTCATCGGATATATCTAGTCGATAGGGCGCGCGCAACATGCTAATGCCGTTCGACCAGTTCTTTTGTGTTGCCTCCCTCCCTGCCTCTCGTGTGGCCAGTCGAGCGACAAAGATGAAGGGTCGTTGAGAAAAACTTGGCTCTCTCTCTCTCTCTCTCTCTCTCTCTTCGTAAATATCCGATGGCCTGGTAACAATGCGACTCGCCCATAATTCACATCCCTCTGACGTTGATCGAGGCTACCGCCGCCGCCGCCGCCGCCACCGCGCGCGCGGCTAATAATATCGGATCCTGCTAAATTAGCTATGAATTGGATCGTCGCTCGCTGGCTTTTGCCTGCAGCTTATAATAATTCAGCGTACAGCGCAGCGGTAGCATAGTCACCGGGAGAGCACGTGCATATGGAATAATACTCCTTTTAATATTGCATCAGGCTGCTGCGATGGGTATCTTGTTCATACTTATTATTATACCAGGGCTCGTTTGCATGGCGCACACGCGCGTAGAGAGGGAGCTAGCCACTGTTTAATGCCACTGCGTCAATATTACTGATTATTATCCTGGCGAATAATGTACGAGAGAGAGAGAGAGAGAGAGAGAGCTGGATTGGGTTTATAGTGCAAACTATAACGCTCGGAATTACGCACTGTGTTTGTCTCGGCGCTTCTGAATAATAAACTCTGCCGACAACGACACTCAATACGAATACACGGCCTCGCGTCTTTCAGTCTTCCTCGTCGTCTCTCGCTTTCTCTCTTTCTCTCTTTCTCTCTTGGCTCTTATAAATCGTCTCGACGTTAGAAAGAGATTAGTCACGCTACGAGAGCGCGCGTGAGGTCAATAATCGATTCCCCCGGCCAATTTTTGAAAGAATGCATGGAAATTTGCGCCCCAGCGAGAATTCAATTTCAACGAGAGAGAGAGAGAGAGAGAGAGAGAGAGAGAGAGAGAGCGAGATTCGCGCGCGCGTTCACGAAGAAGACGAATGATGTCCGAAAAAGAAGTGGAATCTTCCCCCCGAATTTACTCTCGCTTGACCCGTTTCTTATACGAGCTGCTTCTATTCTTTTTTTAATTCTATTTGCGAGTTTGTGCATGAAGGTCTTGACGTATTTGTTTACGCTGCGTGTCAGACACTCTCTCTCTCTCTTTCTCTCTTTTACCCTGTTTCAGAGTATAATTACCTTTTATTTTTCATTCCCTCGAGATAAAATGAGCAGCTATTATTTTTTTCTCTCCGAGTATTTTTCTTTGTTGCTCATATTAATTACGCGTGTACAAGCTTGAATGAAAATTACAGAAAAAAAAGAAGAAAAAACAAATCTTTAAACGCAATTTTCAAGGAAAATATATTGTATGGTGACGCAATAAAGGAGCGAGAGTGAAAAATAGAACGGCGCGAAAATTACGATTTGTTTGAGAGGAATAAAGAACTCAATTTTCAGTAGGTTACTTGCGGAAAAGGGGGAATTTATTATTTCCATTCCTCTTGCATGGTTCGCCGCTCGCGATAACTCCATTCAATTTTCCCTGCACGCGGACGTGAGCCTCGACGCGCTCGATTACATTGAGTGCGATTCCGCGTGAAACCTTTTTAATGCCACACAGCCGCGCTGCCGCTGCTGCTGCTGCTAATTTGCTCTCTTTCCCTTTCCGCACACGCGGCAATCAAAGGCTAGGACAGCTCCGAGTGACACTTCATTATCATTGGCGCTGCGGCGCGGGCGACGGCGATGTTAATAGGCTGCGACGGGCCAATTTATTCAATGGTCAATACCACTTGAAATAATGAATGTTTTGGATTAGCCGCAGCAAGTGCGGCGCCTATTTCAAGTGCTGATAATCATCAGAGCGAGCATATATTTAAATTGAAAAGAAAAGGAATGGAAATAGGCGCTCGATATCGCATTGCCAAAGTCTCATTGTCTGTAAGAGTTCTTGCAATTTTTCGTCTTTGTCTGGTGAGGCAGAATGAGAAAAGAGGAGGACGTCGGTGGCATCGGCTTCTCGCCAGAGCGCGCGCGCGCGAAGGCAATATCACAGTCGACTTGCGCGATCGGCCGCGGCATACTAAGCGCCAAGCCTCGGAGTGATTTTTAAAACAGAAGCGACGAAGACTCCCTCTAGGAATGTTAAATAAGCGCCGCCTGGATAAGCTCCCCCCGTTGCTGCCTGCAAGCGAGCGCCAGTGCGCGGCCAGGAGGGAAGCTGCAAAGAGAAAAATATTCCGAGCGAGAGGAGAGTGACAAGCCGGGAAATTGGAAAATTGAACTCGAGCGCGAGCGTCGATCTGTCACCCGCGAAGACGCGCTTTTTCTCCTTTGAGTGCTTCCTTTTGCACTCTCTCCCTCTCTCCCTCTCTCTTTCTCTCTTCTCTCATGCGCATTCTGCCGTTATCCTCCTAATGCTGCTATTCCACGCACTACATTCAATGCGAACAGCTGCTGTTTAATTATTGTTTCACTCGTGCACCACCAATAATAGCAATAATATTCCTGGAACGATAAAGTATCAGCAAACCGCTCATCCGTTAATCGCCAATTAACACCGTCACATCAATAGAATTATCAATTGCAAACTAATTGTATTATTTCGGTTTGTGCTGTATATGCAGTTCATCAACATTTCGGTCCGTACTGCCAAAACAAAAGACGGCTATTGGTTTGGTGCTAATTCAGAGTTGAGCGGAGAAAGTATGAATCTGGTTCGGAAACGTGGTTAAGGTTCAGATATCGAAGTGGATAGGATGAAGAGCTCAGACGCTGCGAGGCCCATGACAGCTGAGACGAAGGTCAGTTGGGGGTCGATATTGGTGAGGGGTGAACAGCAACAGTATCAGCAGCGTGATTTAAAGTTAGCGAGAGCGTGTAGTTCAGTTTTTAAGCTGCGGAACGCGTAGGTTAAGAGACTTTGTATTAGCTTTGTAATTACTTTGGGGGTTTAGTAAGGGGAAAGCTCGATTTTACTCTCGCACCTTAATCCTCGTAGATTAATCGAGTTAACCTACAGATCCCCTAAGCCATTAATGTAACATTTGTTCCGCTAGCCAGCTGAATCGAATTTATCGATTTTGGCGGAAGGCTATGTAGTTTTTATAAAACTTGTAAAAGCAATTGTTGAATGGGTTTATAAAACAAAAGGAAAGAGAAAAAAATCGATTTGTAAAACAAGCGCTTTTGGTAGTGGAGGTTACGTGATCAATTCAGTGGGCTGATAAGAATAGACACTCCACCGAAAAACCCTCGACGAAAGGTAGACGACGCAGCAGTAGCGGCGGCAGTGGAGGAGAGGAGCCGCCGTGTGGCCGTCAGCACTCCTTAGCTCGCAGGGCACGCTTGCGATCCTCTCTCGCTTTCCTCTTTGCACTATCTCGCGCCCCTTAAACTCGCCTCGCTTCCGATGGATATTAGAGGGGCGAGCTCGTGCGCGTAAAGCTGCTCCGTCATTTTTACTGGAAGCTCGCTCACTCGCTCTCGCACGATTGTCGTCGATGCTTTTACCTTCTATCTTTCATCGAGGATCATCCACCGACGCTTCTATCTTTCTTTTTCCAAAAACTCCATTTCACGAGCGTTTGACGCTCTCTTACTCCTCTTTCCTCTCTCTTTTTTCCTTTCTTTCTTTCGATTTTCAACGCGCGTACAAACACGAAAAAAATTAATCAACTCGAGAGAGAGAGAGAGAGAGAGAGAGCATGAGTAATATCCTGTGCTTACAAGTTCTTCTTCAGAAAGTACAAGCGAGGCAGTTTGATATGAGAAAGTTGCCTCGGAGAAGAGGAAAAAAACGCTCGACAAAGCTACCTACCGAACTTGCAGCCAATCATGCTGCCCAAGTATTGATAAAGTTCCCGGCGAAATTGTATCTAAAATCAACTTTGCAGCGGCGAGCTAGCTAGGGAAAAAAACTGCCGGGCGGAACACGCTGCGGTGAAACTTCTTTTTAATGGAGAATCGACTGAGCCAACCAACGATCGAGTTACCTGAATGTTCGTTAACCAATTGCTGTTCGTTCGCTTGCAATCAGCCTCGTTATGTTTTAACAATGATTACACGGATCAATAGATGCGTTATTCCCATTCTTACTACAATCCAAATTCACGACATTAATTTAGCAATTTACGTTATTATTTTAGCAAATCGTAATTATTAATTTGAGTGCAATGGCAGATGGAGGAGGATTCCTGATTCGCTTCCAATTTAAATTTCGGTAATTTATCCGCGATTGTGTCTTTAAATCGGAATCCCATCCAATTAATGTTTATAACAGACGCTATTGATCAAATTTACATTAATTTCCAGATTATTCGTTGACGTGGAATTGCGCAGCGTATAATAATAAACACAACAACGAGGGGTCGGTAGCTAAAAGTTGATTTAATCCATATTTACAAAGCACAAGCTCGTCTGTAGGCTATACGTGGCGCGGCCTCATATTGCCTCTAGCTGAACGTCACGTCAGTGCGCTCCAGCGTAAATTGCACTGTCGCTTGAACGTTCAGGGAATGAAGGAAAAGCCGCCTTGACGTGGAACGTAATTGTCTCGTTAGACGGCTCGCTCCCACCGAAAATCCGCTGCTCGATAATTTGATAATGCTTCGATTTGACAGAACTTTAATTACTTTAGCAATTTTCATTTAAGGTTAGTGCGCACCGAGTAAAAAAAAAAGAAAAGGCAACAACAAAATTCTTTGAAGGAAATCTCGTGAGCGAGCGGAAGACATCTCGCGCGGCCTAAAGCTCATTCAGGCCGAGGACGACTTCATTTTCCGGCAAGAAACACCTACCGCACACTCATACAGGCGAAAATGAGGTGGCTGCTGCGAGCGAGAGTGAGAGAGAGAAAGCTCAACAGGAAAGAGAGAGAGAGAGAGAGACGGAAATTTCCCCTGCAAAAACAAGAATGTTAAAATGTGGGTTACGCGCCAGCCAACGCCGAGATAGGGCTAATGACCTTCCAGCTTTTTCCGAGGGCTCCTCCATATTTTTAGGTGGCGCAACCTCTTGGCTTGTTAAGCGAGCTCCTCCAGCCAGCCACCAGCACTACTCTTGCAATTTTACGTTTTCTTGGAATTCATGTACTTTTTAAATTTTCACTTGGTTGCACCCTCGACTCGCTTACTTTTTATCTTCTTTTTTTCTCCACTTTTTTAGAGCCAGTATTATGATGTTTCTGCGAAAGTTATTTGGTTTTAATCAGCGAGTCACTCATCGACGAGCGAAAACATTTAAAGCTGTTTTAATGAATCGGAATATTTGCATTTCTTCAACATATATGCGCGTTGGAATTGAAAAACTAAAGGTAAATTGTGCAATGAAGCGAGCATGAAACAGCGCACGCGAAATGTAGAATAAAGCGCTACCATAAACGCCGTTGTAAAACGTTTTTTTTTACCCGGTAAAAACGCTACTTGCACACGTACCAAAGTAATACACAGAAAAATAAGAAAACGTTTTAACCCTCGACTATTTCATCCAAAATTCAACGCGCGACGCAGTACCAGACATCAATTTTGTTCGGGTTGCCATGAAAATGTTATTGTCGAAAAAGAACAAAAGCAAAAGAAAAAAAGGGGGCGGGTTCTCCAAAATACGCTTTCAAGCGCGAAATTAAAAATAACGAGCCAGATAAAACACCAGACGTATGTATCATCAGGCTAAATGACGCAAAAAGGTCAGAGAGCTGGCTGGGCGCTGGCGCGCGTAGAAAAAAAGCCATATTGAAATATAAAGTGCAGCGAGCGAGAGTAACGAGTGGACCGGCAAGATAGAGAGAACAAAGTAGCGGAGAAGTAATGACCCTCGCGCTAATGATTCGCTCGTTTGCCGTCGCACCATGCCTCCCCTCTACCAGTTCTTATTGGTCCGACTGGCATTATCGCACGTGAGGGGGAAGAAGGGTGGGATTTATTTTTTTTCTTCCGCAAAAACTTATGAAGAGATCTGCGACTTTGGCACTGAATAGAGTTTCATTCCGCTAAAGTGCTCTTAGAATGTTTACTTCTAGCGGAATATCTCGTCTGCGTTTTGGGATTACTTCGCGCTATGAATGCCTCTGTTGTTCGTTGTTACGCATATTATTCCTGGAGTGGTACGAAAATTCGATGCCCGCCGAGTGTGTACCAAGTACGTGATGCTATTTCATTATACGAGTGTACGGTGGATCACGAATGTCGAGTGATCTCGCTAATTGCCAAGACAATAGCACGCTAATTATTTCGATTGAAGGCTCCAGAAAAGAACAAACGCGCCGGCAATTGCAATTTCATAAATTCGGGTGAGCGAGCATATTCGAGCGCAATGCTTTGACATGAAAAAGTCATTTGTGAAGCTTGAGTACATGGAGATAGCAGGGAAATTAAGTAATCTCGAAGCTTGATCCCTGCATCGCGAGAGCTTATCGAGGTCGGCCGAAAGAATACGTCGCAATTTCCTTATCCGCGCGAGACTCATAGCTTTTTGCCGCTCGCTCGGCTCCGCTCGGCTCGGACGAGATATACTCGTACATCCATTGTGCGGTCGGGCAGCCGACGAAGCACTCGACGATATTGCAACTCGATACACGAGAGCTAGAAGCGAAGCGCCTCGGCATTGTGTCTCGAGGTCAGGCCCGAGCTGACGCGCGCGGGCATGCAGCAGGAGAATTGATTCTTGGCCGATGACGTTTTATGGCCGTCGCCGTTATCGGCAATCCGTTGTATCGCCAGCCCGCCCTCGTCGTCTTCTTGTTTACTTTAAGATCGCGCGCTCTCGATGAATATGTATTGATTGCCTGCGATGTCTAGTTGACGGAAAAGCTTGACGAGCTCATTGTTACGGTCTGCTTATGAACTTCAAATCACTGTCGAAATTTTTCTGTAGCGCTCGGCTTATCTGATCCATATTCTTTTGCGTTACTCTTTTATTCAACAAGTCGAATGCACTGCGGCTATATCCACGATGCTATCTTCTTTCCGATATGTCGAACAATGAAGCGATTCCCGTGAAAAACAGTCAATTCGAAAGCAGTAGAATAGTCAACGTACGATCAGACATCAGCGTTTGTCCCACTTTTTTTTGTTGCAATGCTAGAAAGGGGAGGATAGAAAAAGTCATTTGAGCGCGATGTTTGCTCACTTAGGTTTTTGCGGGGTGACGAAAACGATGCCTCGTCAAGCTGACGTAGCGTCAGCATAATTCCGCGCAATGAAGCTGGCTTATCCGCGCGCACGAGAGCGCAAGCTCGAGCTGCCGATTAATGAAGCGCGCGCTCGCCTGCGATATACACACGATGTCAACGAGAAGACGATTAATGAACTCAACACAAGTGTGTATGACTTATCGCGCTGTAAGTCATACATCTAGTATATTTCGGTGAGCGCGCGCGCGCGTGTGTGTGTGTGTGTATGTGTGTGTGTGTATGCGATGTGCTCGAGGTTTCCGCACTCGACCCAAGCTCTCCGAGACTCTTTCCTACATCTCATCTCTTTTTTTCACAGTCTCACCCTTCTTTTTCTTTCTCCTCTTTTTCTTCTTCTTTTTTCTCCTCTTTTAATTCCACCCGAGATGGCTCGAGGGGCTAGTCCCCGTCGCGTTAGTTAGCGTCTTGGAAAAATACGAATATTTATTGCAGCAAAAAGTCGGTCGCTGGCGTAAATTCCATTTGCGTTCAAAAACTGTAGAAATCCAGCTTTTTAGAGCTACTCGGAAAAGCTAAGCCAGCGGTTTGCTCTATAAAAATTGTATTGCTCTCACTGTCCTTCTAAAGGCAAAATGAAATTCCAAATCCCATCAATAAAGTAGCAGTGGGGGGGCGCGGCGAGTAGTGGCTCTCAGTGGGGAAACTGGTTGACCGGATCATTGGCCAGCGCGTAAACAAGGCATTCAAAATAGTGGACTCGGCGTAGCTGGCTAGTAGTAAAGCCGTAGCTAGTCGCGTCTGGTAGCCCTGCCTGCAAATCCGCCGTGCGCGACACAAAGAGCCACGAGTTAACCCTTTCGCGTTCGGAGGGCCGCGCGGCGTGAATTCGTAATGAAGCCTAAAATGCCAGGACGCGCGTCCATTGAAAATTGATTCGCTTGTGGCACGTACGACAAGGTTATACGCATTGTTTATTCATTGGGATAGTGTGCTACTGCTGCTGCTGCTGCTGCTGATAGTAAATCTCGACACGAGGCGAAGTAAAAATAGCGCCGCGAGGCAACGAACGTACGAGTGGAAGTATACCTACTCGAGGCTTTGCATGCGCGGGCGCGGCTCATTAGACAAAATACCCAGGAGATAGAGAGAGAGAGAGAGAGAGAGAGAGAGAGAGAGAGAGAGAGAGAGAGAGAGAGAGAGAGAGAGAGAGAG
>JAWWMK010035642.1:0-12868 GCA_035047105.1 Galeopsomyia nigrocyanea
TTTTTTGGGGCCGAATTTCGGTGAGTAAGCGCATACTTTTTTTAGGGGACAACTTGTTTTGAGTAACTTTTAGTACTTAATTTAAGTAAAATGTTTTACTGTGTAGAACACCGCGGTACACTTAAATTATTGCTATAGTAATGCTGCGGTCTTTAGTCGAAATATATGCGACCAGGACTGTTGACCGAGAATACACAGAATAACGGCTCAAGATATATCAATTTTTTATTTACATGGATTTAACAAACTTAATATTTATTAACGTCAAGAGTTAGTCATTAACAAGCGATTTTTGGACTTAATTAACCGCTCGAATTTAATTTATTTTCAAGACTTTTTGTAACTGCTCCACCAATTGTTCCTATAAAATTGCACTACAGCGGAAGTTAGATATGCACATACTATATATGTGCGCATCCTCATGTGCACCTGATATATAATAATCGTGCGGTGCCGATATTATTATAAGGACATTATAAGAAGCCAGTTCCGGACTACAAGCATGTTCTGCGATACATTAGCTTTGCTATTCGTCTTCCTACCTGTTATATTCGTGGGTTATTAAATGAGAAGAGACTTGATTAAAGATAACATTCTTTAATGAGACTTTATTTGAGTTGAGTAACGTGTGACTTGAATGATAGCTGTCAGTGTTCTGAGAAGTTGTGTTCTGAAAATTTTCTTCATTGACATAAACAATCGACAGTTTGATAGAAAACCCTGAAGGAATATAGAACGTATGATTCCAAATGACGAATGAATATACAACACTACCTTCTTTGCGAGCGGGCAATCGAAGTGATAAAAGATAATAATGCAGAAACAAAGAATATCTCAAAGAATTTAGCATGAATATTATTTCACTTACGCTGTCACTAATATTAACGAAATGCTGCTATGCTAAGCGTACAGTCATACGAACCTCGCGCGCGGTGCGCGCAATAATGAAAACTGTTTTACAAAGCTTCAAAGTGTATTATCACTTTTGTATTATTTTTTGTTTGTTTTTGTTTTGCGTTCCTCTTTCGCGGGTGCGCTCACACTCGAGTGGACAACAGTAACAGTCCTTGAAGTAAAATCAGAACACTGCGGAAGAATAATTATTTTTCTGCTTTATCTTCCAATATTTATTGTTCGAAAGATATATGAACCTCTTTTAACCCATTAAAGCCCAGGCAAAAACTGGGCTAGGTAGCCTGAAACTAATTATGCCATTCACAGGCAAATTGAAAAAAAATTACACGTGTTTTTTCTTTTGTCATTTGCAATTCTTTATAAAAAGTTATTTAAACATATTATTTAAAAAAAATTTATTCTGCAAAGATAAAAGCACTAATCGATTCTACGACAAAATTCAAGACGAAAACCTATATGACGTTTTTTTGCCAAACTCTATTTTGTTAGTGTAATATCGTTACAAACAATTGGAAATTTTTTAAAATTTTATGATTTTGAAAAACTAATTACACCATTCGATTTTATAGAAAAAATGATGAAAAAAACCTATTTGGTGTTTTTTTATCAGTATTCATTTTGTTGGTGTAACATTGTTATCAAAAAATGTCTACTCGAGTAGATTTTTGACCAGTGATTGTTTAAAACAATTTCACACCAACAAAATGAATTTTGATGAAAAAACGTAAAATAGATTTTCTTCATGATTTTTTTCTATAGAATCGATTGGTGAAATATTCTATAGAATAGTTTATCATTTGTCAAAATCATAAAATTTTTAATAATTTCCAATTGTTTATAACGATATTACACTAACAAAATAGAGATTGACAAAAAAACGTCATATAGGTTTTCGACTTGAATTTTATCGTAGAATCGGATGGTACTTTTATTTTTTTAGAATAAATTTTTTTAAAATTATTTGTTTAAATAACTTTTTATAAACCATTGCAAATGACAAAAGAAAAAACACGGGAAATTTTTTTTTCAATTTGCCTATGAATGGCATAGTTAGTTTGAGGCTACCTAGTCCTGTTTTTACCTGGGCTTTAATGGGTTAATATAGTCATCAACCATCTTTCAGCCAACGCAACCAAATAAAATACAAAGCTATCTATATTGTTGTATGAGATGTGTATATACCTATAGAGCCTATATTATAGACAAATGCCTAACGTTTAATACACGGAATAGTGACTCATTCTAATGATAGCTCGAGTTTACATCGCTGCAACTAACGAATTGTTAATGCAATCGTGTGCGCGATGGTATTATACAGTATCCGCAAAAATCTATAATATGCTTCCATGCGACAGTAGAATGATGATTGTTTACCTGCACGAATTTGGTTTATAGCTGTCAAACAATACACCGGCTTATGCTGAGGTCCAGCGTGCTTATATAGATATCTCTGCCGACTGCAACTTGATCACTGCTCACGGTAGTGGCCTCGCGGTTCTCTTCGATACGCATGCGTGCACATACATACACCTATAAGCTAAAGCTAGAACCTACATCGTAGATTCTCTCTCTCTCTCTCTCTCTCCCTCTTTCTCAAAAAATTAACAATCATTGCTTTTATCAACCGAGCGGTTTGATAGAGCATATTGGCATAACGTACTTCCCAGTAAATATCGTGCTGCAGTACCGTATGATCGGTCGACGATATCGCATTGACATTCACTCGGCTTTCCTGCAACCATGTGCGAACTGACCTTGTCAATAATGAGTCGTTTTTTTACGTTCAATTCGCGAGCTATGCGCTCTCTAACACGGTTATATGCATATAACTATGAGAATCGATGAATATCGAGGGGAGTGGCTCAAATTTGCTAATTGTAGCGTCGCGCGACGCTTTCGCCGATATTAAAAGATATTATAAAAGCCAGTTCCGGACTGCAAGCATCCTGCGATACATTTGATTTGCTATATTTAGCTTTAGGTACTACCTTTTATGCGATCGTGCGATATAGAAATTATATAGAAACGATAATAATGCGGCAACAAAGATTATCTCAAAGAGTGTCGTATGAATATAATTATTTCATTTTTGCTGTCACTAATATTAATTAATGTTTGCAAACAAATATGGTACAATGATACAATACAAAAATTTCTGAGGCCTAAAATCGCAAACATTTTTTTCTTTGCTGGCACTTTCGGACCTGAATACTCGTAAACGTTAGCAAAGTCCGCACGAACTACTCTTTCCAAAATTTTCCCAATTATTATTAACAAACTAAAAATTTAATTACTTTGTAATTTGTTGATAATTTTCTATCAGATAGTTATTTTTAAGATAGTACTATAGTAAACTTAAAACAATGAGAATTTTCTGAAACTTGCCTCAAAACTCAAGAATGATACTGTATTCGCTGTGGAGGATTTGATAATCAGTGACTGATTCTAGTTTAGTATACCAGTTTCATAGGTAATTTTGCTATTTGATGAGCAGATTCTTGGAAATCAGTGCCATACTATGAAATTAGTTAATATTAAATCTCGTATTAAATCCATTATGATTCCGATTATGGTTTCCGAGTTAGGGTTTTGATTCTGATCATTTTTCTTCTCTTACTTATCATCTTTGGACTGTTCAACTTTATTTGACGAAGGCTCGACTATCGTCTTGGAAGCGGTCTCCTGTGCTGATATTGTTCCAAAAGCTGTAGCTACAGTTTCAAATGTAAAATATGTTTTGAACGCAGACGGAGAAAAATATCCTAGTTGACAGAAAAAAATTTACGAATTTCCACATTTTCATGACACTACGTGGAAAAACCAAGCGGAAATCTGATTTAGCAATTTCAAATTTAAAAAATATAAGTGTTTTCAGCAGCAGTTTTTATCAGTAATGAAAAGTGCTGGTCGGTTTCAGTTAGGCATACTTGTGCTTTCAAAAGGATCATTAATAATTGTTGTTCCAAATGTGACTTTTTGGTCAAATAGGTGAGAACCTTGATTAATGTTTGGTTTGCAAAGTTTCGATGTTTCAAATGTAAAATTTCCTCCATTTGGAATGTCAGAATTTGCTACAGCACCAAACCATGGCTTACTGTTGAATATAAGATGCGGGTTCAGTAATTTTAATGGCGGCCGGTCACTAGTCTTTTTACGATCATCAATTATTATTTTTCCTCACTACAATGTATATTCCCTGAATGATTTGACAATACTTTGCCTCTCTGGTAGAATCATTTATCAATGATAATATAACATTATCATAGTGTTTCTTGAAAAACAAAGAAGTAAAATTTTATATACCGCAACTTGATCGCCAGCTCATATATAGTGTGTACAGAATAGTGTTAGGCTTACGTGTATAAGACCCAAAAAAAGAATACGGCAAAAGAATTATTTTTACCGTTTTGTCTTCGAACATTTATTACTTCACTGACAAGTTCAAGAAAGTTTCAATATTTTTATCCGACAACTTTATCCAACGGTACTTCAGCCAACACTGAACTAGATAAAAAAAATATAAGTGTTTGTTATCGTGTTGATATTTATAAAGATAATGCGCCTGATGTCATGCATGAGAATGTGACTCATTCAGCATTGATTTTTCTCTAATAAACCTAGAGGATAGTTATACGTATAATTTGTATGTAAAAAATGCATAAGAACACGTATAGGTAAGAACATTTTTGCTGTTTGCTTTCGATATCCTTCATGCGGTTACACACATGGGCATGCGAACGCAATAGAAGTCGTAAGAGATAACACCGCAAAAAACAAAAAATATCTCAAAGCATTCCAAATGAATATTATTTCTCTTATACAGTTCCATAGTTGTCACTATATTACTTAATATCTATATGAAGAGTTCGATACGCATGTTGTTCTACAGACATGTACTTAAATTTTTTAGTCAATCGATCTCATTACATTTTGATATAATTGTTAATGATATCGCTGATTTATTTTCATATTAGAGATCAATAAATAATAATTTATCATTTGATAAATTCTCAATCCTCTTTATTAATTGATACATTAATTAAAGGCACGTGAAGCTTTATATAATTAATATTTTCACATTGTAAATTCGCTCGAAGATATACGTGAAATACCGTATAGTTAAATTGAATTTCGATATTAGTCGATCGAAAAGTTACATCAGACAATCGATTTCTTGTTACAGCGTTAATGTTTATCCCTTGTAATCAAAAAGTGCACCCGATCACTAGTTAATTCAAGCTTATATAAACATGTTTTTCAACGCATTATCAATTGCCTTCTGAAAATGCTCAGTTAATTCTACCGATTCGAAGCTTACGGCGTACCGATCATATGCAAATAAGCTAGATTTATTTACCGTCCAATACCGAGACGTTGTTGATACTGGAAATCGCTCGAGCTTAAAATGTTTTGTCAGCTTCATACTATATACAATTTTCTGTACCACTTTAGTACAAAAGAGCAGGTAATAAGTGTCAACGTGAAAACGGTGCAGAAGATTCATCTCTCCAATTTCAAGGTCTTCCCAATCGTCGCTGTTGAAATTGTATTTATGAAGCTTAGCTGGCTGACAAAATACTGCTTTTACTGTGCAAGGTTCGATAATTAGAGAATAGTTAAATTTTGATAATAGTCTAATAATGGGTAATACATGAAAAGAAACAGAATGTGTATACTTTTCGTAAGTAAAAGCTGCTCACTAATAGAAAATAATAGGTGTAAAAGTTTACCGGTGCGAATTGGCTAGCGAATGAATTATAAAATCTATAGTTCTTACCTTCGCTGCTTGAAATTTTGAGAGAACTTGATAATTGAACGATTGACGGTAGATGTTGATTTTGTCCGACAGCCATCAGTTTCTTTTCATCGCCGTAAGGACTGACTTTTGCCATTGGTAACGAAACGTTCGTTGGTGAAACACTCGCACCCTCTTTCTCGCCAGTATCTTTTGAGACAGCAGTCATCGTAGTGAACGGTGGAGTAGTCTTTACGCCAAACGTTTTATTCGTCGTGGTTCTTGTTGAAACTGCCTGTTGCACGGCTGGTACACGAAACGGACTACTCATGGTTATTACTGGAGCTTCTTGTTGAACGGCTGATGCACCAGCAGCGAACACTGTAATTGAAGAAAAATAATCCTTGATCAACGTTAATCACTTGTAAATAAATAAATATTGAGATGGAATAATTTACGTGGAGTTCTAGCTTTTGGTGCTGCCTTTACTGCGAAAGCTGATGTTCCTGCTTTCTCAAAAGTGAAATTTGGATCTAAAACAAAAAGAAAACGAATTCGTCAAATCAAGTTATTTTCTTGTGACTTCGCCGAAATTATTTGTTGCTGCTCATTTAACAAAGACATTGGTTGCGCTTATTTGCTTTATCGTGTTGAAGATAGCAAGTGATGTCATATTTATTACAATATTATACCGCTTGATATTTTTCAAAATAAATAAAGGTGCTTTATATTATTGAAGATAGTAAGTGAAAAAATATCAAGTAAGTACATTGCCGTAGATATGATATGACTTACTGTCTTTCATAGCGTGTTACAACATTCTGGAAAAGTAATGGAATTTTTTTAACCTGGTAAATGCATGGAAAGTCATGGAATATTGTACAAAATCTGAAGAAACATGAATTTAATTACGTTGTTTTCATTAACATTTCATATTTCTTTTTTCACTTGCAAAGTAATATTAGCTCCTCAAATTTTTGACGAACTTTGCGTGAATTTCCCAACTAAAATCATAAAGTTTTTAACGGGAATATTCGTGATTAATTCGCGAACTTTTTGCGAATAATTCGTAAAGGTTTTTAGCAAAGTTACTTATTATTAAACGTTTGCTCACATAACTACCGCACAATTTTATGACTTGCCAGCATATTAAGTTCATTTTTCGAGATTTCGCGATTATCAGTTTCAAAATTCAAACAAGTATGTTAGTTCGGCTAACTAATTTTGAGATTTGATATCGGCCAGAAATAATGAGCCGTTAAGGCCCTTTTTAAAACATGTATCGCGCTATTTTCAAAATTTTCTTTGAGCTGATAAGTTAGGCCCTAAAATTAAGTTGTTATACCGGGACGATCCAAGAAAAGAAATCAAATTTTTTTCATCTATATAGTAGCAATATACATGCGTATTCATTGAAATTAATAATAATTTATTGCGTCAGCATAACTACATCAACTATAGGGTATCCACTATACATATGTACAGAATATGCGGCGGGCGGCGTCGTGACGATATTAAATTTGTATAAAGTAAAAATGGATATTGTGAAATAATTATTTTTTGCTCTGTTATTAAATATTTCTATTATACTGTGAAATACATGAGCCGGTTTTGATATGTCATCAACGGTATTACCAGATAAATTCAAAGTTTCATGTATCATCTTATGAGATGTATAGCTTAATACCTAACGTGTGATGCCCGAAAAAATGAGTCATTCTAACAACAGCGCGAATAGAAACTATAGTGCTGCAAAGAACGAAGTTAACTCACTCGTGTATGCGACAGTTTACAGTATCTGCAAAAATTGATGGGTCCATGCAACGATAGAACGGCAGTCGTTTTACCTGCACGGAAGTGGCTGTCCAACGTGCACCGTCTTGCTTCAGGATCTAAATTCTGCGTATATCCTTGTCGAGTGCAACTTGCTTATTACTCATTGCTCGCAGCGGCTCGAAGCTCTCTTTCACATACACAGAATCTGCGTCGTAGATTCTCTCTCTCTCTCCCTCTCTCTCTTTCTAACTTGGAGTTAAAATTAGAAACTATTAAAGATTATTCATCGTTGTTATGAACAGAGTGGCTTGATAGAGCATTTCGCATACCTACCGCATGCATTTACACCGCGCGGTCAACTTGGATAAATTAATGATAAAACCGGCCGCCATTTACATATCTTTATGTAGCTAGCTCTTGGACTATGACAGAGGTCTTAGATTATTTAAAAAAAATTCTCCTGACGATTCGCGGGATAAAGTAAAGAATACCGTGTTACAAATAATATTACATATATATGATTTATTAAACACTGATTCTTGTAATACGGTTGATAAATAGTGATAAATGTTCGCATGATTTGGCAAAGCTCTGAAAGTTTGGAATTAAATTAAGAATAATTCAATTACTCATAAAGAAAAATCGGAGAGTCTACTTGTTTGAAACATCTCATAAAACAAGAAAAATATCAGAATAAAATATTTAAATGTTTCTGTGGCTCAAAAAATAAGTTCTTCTGACCCACAATTGGTCATGCCGCACCTGGTGAATAAAGAAAATAACTCATATAGAGTCATACCGCAGCAAACGTGTTAATGTCTATGAACTGTTCGATAAACATGCTGTTCCGTAGATATGTAAGGTAATTCTACGTTATAACGCCACCCTCTACGCAAACAATCATAACTTTTTTACCATTAGCGAATTTTTTGGCGCATCTGGTCTCATTTTAAAGCTGCGCGTATACCTTTCAAACTGAACCCTTTCAACAATTTGCACGTTGAATTGCGCATTTGTATACTGTACGACGTAAATAATGATAATCCTAATAAAATATAGAGATTCAAACTAGCTAAAAATAAATTAACGCGAGAATATCAATGTTGCTTTCCAGTTCGCTCGAGAAAGAGATAGCTGAACCTATGTTTGTAAAAATTATTGACTTATTAATACCAAAAGAAAATTTCTCTGGACCATGGGCGATTGACCGTCACTGCTTTCGGTAACAGCGAGATAATTTCAGCGGATCTTAAAAAGTTTATTATAGCCCGTAGATAGTAACGAAACTCACCGACAAATTTTTTATAATCGTGACTTGTCTGGAAAGTTTTGCACATTTGCAAATATTGACTACTGTCCTTGTCAAGTATGTTTCGTGTAAGCTTCTGCAAAGGCTCGGCTCGAGCCGGCTCGAGCTTGACTCGAATTTCTGAGCCAGCGCGGGTCGTCGATCTTTTCGAGCGCCGAACTGCCTCAAACTTTTGAGTTACCGAACTGATTAGATATTTGAAGCATTTGCACCCACCAGTCTATCAACTTTCACCAGTTGTACTGACAATTAAAAATTTTTTAATTGTTCAAGAATTCAAATTGTGTATCTCGATCTTCGGTTGTTGCGGAATTTAAAGAGTCTTCATTTTTTTTTATCAACTACTTGAGTTCAAACAGCCCAAAAGGCTCCAGAGCTCGAGCCAGCTCGGGAGCTCGAAGGCTCGAGCCGGCTCGGGCTTGGCTCGGCTCGGCTCGGCTCGGCTTGTCCAAGCTTTAGCTCGAACCGCTCGAGCTTTCCGGGCTTTTGCACAAGCCTAGTTTGATGTTGCAAAATGCATACGTGCACAGATCAACTATAAGGGCTGGATATCATCACAAAATCGTGCGATGATTCATTTTGAAGTGTATTTGTGCAGCTATGAAATGAGACCACGTACGTTGAAAAATTCGCTCGAAGTAAAAAGTCATGACTGTTTGTGCAAAGTAGTACCATATTGGGTCCACGTACCTTTTGAGGTAAGTCTACCCAATTACGCCACTAAGATTTCAAATCGCCATAACTTTTTACGCCGAGCGAATTTTTCAACGTACGTAGCCTCATTTGAAAGCTCCCCGTTCACTCTTTAAAATGATGCCTCGCGCGATTAATTTGGTGAAGTCTAACCAGAGTTACAACACTTTGAAGCGAACCACTTATTTTTGGTGTAAATGTATACCCAATTGCGCCACTTTGAGAAACAAGTATTCTGGCAGGTGAAAATAATGTTTGACACTGAAAAATAAGTTTCGGTATCAACGTTTATTATGAAAACGTGCTATTTTAACATGATAAATTATGTGGTAATTTCTTAATTATTAATAAACACTGGTTTAAAAAATAAACTAGAAATTGGCCATTATACGTTAATAATTGGTCGAGAATAGTAATACGGTCGGCATTTGGCTTATTTGTACGTTAAAGGAAATTCTGATGAGTGTGTTTGAAAGAGCAAAAGAAGACGAAGCGAATGGTATTTCCCAGTTTTATGTTTAGATGTATTAGACTAGTTAAAATGACACATATTCGTCGGGAAGAATTTGGGAGGGTTGGAAAATTTGCTCATGCACAGCATAAAAGAGGTCGTGTAAAACGAATTTCATATCCGGAGATGATTTAAATCATTGGAACTTTCATTAATTAATAGTACAAACATAATGTCACTGCGGCGTACCTCTGCAGCAAGTGTACACTCGACGGAAATTGATTCTGTCCACTTATTTGAATTTTAACATTGGCTAGCATAGGGAAAAATTCAAAAAGTGGACAGAATCAATTTCCTCCGAGTGTACATATGAAATAAGAGCAAGTGGGGCAATTGGGTAGAGATACCTTATATTGTCATATGTTAAGCCAAGTTTCATGTATTTGATGCAATAAATAAATAAACACATCAGAACATTGAAAAATTGGAGATCGAATTTCCGCGAATCTCATAGTTTAAATCTCGGTATGAAATTTGATGTTTTGTCGTTGGTAGGGTTATGTCGTCTCACGACAATTCGAATGCTACATTATTGCATTGCAGTTGGCTTATTACTCTTGGAGTAATTGGAATATCGATTATTGTGGCATTTATACATATTCCAATCAAATTTTGGAATGAATCTAAAGGATAAGCCACCCCCGAAAAATGAAAAAGGGTTTGGAAAAGCTGCGCTTGGTGAATTTCCTCACCATTAGTATTCGCGGCGTAGACTGTTCATCCTTCATACAATATGAAGCTCAGAAGCTCCAACGTAGCTATTATACATACGAGTAAGGATTATAAGTTATCGTTTCAAATTTTGTCAAGAAACTTTCTATACTTAATCGGACGATGAAGAAAAATCTCATAAGTAAATTTACGTAACGATAGAACTCATTGAAATTACCAAGTTTGAATAGGATTAACTTTAAAATACTGTAAATCTGATATGTTTGTCTTGTAACGACAAATCATTGCAAAGCCTTCTGTAAATTAATTTTCGCGCTTGCTTATCAATAACATTTCATGTTGTTTTGCTTCCTTGAAGAGGAAGCGTTGTTTTCGCTTTTTTTTTAATTTTCTGCTTTTCGCTATAGTTTTTTTGTTTTTGTCATTTCATGCTTCAATCTCGGTTTTTTTATAAGATCTACACTTCTTGCATCAGATAAATTATAAAGAAATTTCCGCATAAATAACAATATTGCTTTCCATTTATCTGAAACAAGAAGTAGCTGAGTCGAAGATCGTAAAAACTATGTCCTTATTAATATCAAAAACCATTTCTCCGGAACTTTGTCGACGATTTACTGTCACTGCTTTTAGCTACACCCAGCCAACCTCAGCGGATCTTAAAAAGTACATTGTAGCCGTAGAAGGTAACGAAACTTGTCAAGATCATTTTGAAAACCGTGACATGTCAGGCAAGTTTTGTGTGCTTGTAGATAGCGAGTTCCGGAGCTGTCAAGTATGTTTCACGTTGTAAAACATACGTGAATGAATGTATACGTACGTTGATAATTGATTATTTTCTATTTGTAGAGTGACGGTGATTCCGGTGGCAGCCCAGCACATGCAGACGGAAAATATGTTGTTGAAATTTTTTCTGGCTTTAGCGACTCTGGTTTTCATAAAGGATTCCCAGAACTGTTTTCTTACGTGCCACATTACTTGGATTTTATACAGACCGAGATGAGCAAATAACAACAGTAGATACTCAAAACTGACTTGTAAATTGATCAGTTTCATTTTTGTACAGCAAATTTTGTATTATTTGTCACTAAACGATGATAATTACGAGATGCTATGACGGTACCTTTTTTATACTTTGTATTTATTTATTCGGCGAGTGTTCAAATAAATCAGTACATTAATAAACTCCGTATTTCTAAAGTGATATTTTTTTGTCTTCGAATTAAAAAAGTATACTAATACCTTATTGAAGAAAAAGAAATTTCATTTGCTACTTCTTTAGCCGTTGTATCGACGATATACAGATTATCGTCATGTGTAGCTCTGTTCAGTCTTGGTTTGGTTAATAAATATAATTAGGTTTTTAAAATCTTCCTTTTCAAGAATACGAAACAATACTTTGGACACATCATCATGGTTAATGAAATAAAGGAAACCAGTTAAAACCAACAGCTTTAATCTTAGATTAATTGAATGCGTAAGTTTAACGCTATTGTCTCGAAAAATTGTAAAATTATACTTAACCTCTTCGCTTTCGGATCCCCATTTTCTTCAAGATTGTCTGTTTGGTCGTCACGATATCGGCATTCGTACACTATTATAGCAATGGCGTTCCTCGCGTTGCCGTTCTTTGGCCACTACATGGATAGTTCATAGTATCACTTGCTTTCGTAGTAGTGTACATTTTCGGACAGCCGAATTTCGGACTGGTGAACATTTTGAACGAACGTAACGTGCATACATACATTATTAGGAAGTGATTCTTATAATGCTGTATTACATTCCGATGTGTGTTGCGGTGTTATTCATGCCGAGGTCCTTTATCGCCATCTACCTGTGCCGTGTTATCACAGGTGCGAGATTGTTTGTTGACATGTGAGTGATATTGATTCTCATGATTTATTTTTTCGTGATGCAGCGACGCTGATGTTTTTCGATCTAATTTCACTTGTTAGAAATAAAATCGATTAAAGGAAACAATTCTTTGGAGTTAATAATTGCGTCTTAGTCTACCGATATCTCACCCATCTCTTCGATGCATCATCTCGTCGACATTCAGTAGCCGTCGCGCGTCCTTGCCAACCACCAACGGCGGGCACGTCTCTCGAAGCTTCTCCAACTTTTTCTTTCTATTGCTCGCTTTTGAGATGGGAAGACGCCGTTGACGATTCCAAACTTTCATCCACACACACACACACACACACACACACACACACACACACACACACACACACACACACACACACACACACACACA
>JAWWMK010035653.1:0-12866 GCA_035047105.1 Galeopsomyia nigrocyanea
GCTTATAAAGAACGAAAACGCAACGAATTGTCAATGTATCTTGAACGTTAATGGTGTTTAGTAGGACATGAGAAAATCAAGAAAAGTATACATGCGTACACGAAGACTTAAATTAATTCTTTTTACGCCCTCCCCCCTCCATCCTCTCCGTTCCCCCTCCCTCTCCATCTCTGCCTTTCCTTTTCTCGGGTATAAGCTACACATTTGCTTTTTCTTTTAATTTAAAAGTTTAGAGTTTGCTCTTACAGTAATAGATATTTATCATTTAACATAATTTAATGTAATAGGTATTTTACATTCAACTTGGCTGTATGTTTTCATCACATGATGCATCATGCGATTATTTACATCATCTAACTGTCTATAATATAATGCAGAGGGAACTTTGCAGAGGGAAATCCATTTTAATCACATAGTTTTTTGTATTTCATGACCCATAACTTTTCATATAATTAATCATAAGCTTTATTACGTGAATTGCCATTTGATCCATCTTTAAATTACTTGGATGATAGATTATTATGATGTAGTCGTTATCTTAAATCAGTATAATATGTACATATTTATTTTTTTTTCATAGCTGTGACTTTTGTACGTTTTCAATAACTTTTTATTCGTACCTGAATAATAACGTATCTAAATACCTCCATAAGTATGAATTATTTATTTAAGATACGGTATCGTTTTAAAAAATGATATCGATAAGAAATAATCCATTGAAACAAACCATTTTTATCTTTTTTTTAAGTTCGTTACCTTTAACTTGTTGTTATTAGCGTTTCGTTCAGATTTTAGAATACAATTTGGCAAAAATTAACCGGGGCGCGCATAGCGCGCCCGACTCCTAGTGTTTTAAAAACTTGTCATACTGAAAGTCTGTAGTATGTAAAACTAGTGTAAAACATGGTCGTTTTGAATGTTATAAATGGACGCAACTAACAATATGTATCGTGTAGATGTTTGATGCTAAAGTTAACTTTGAATCTTCAATGAATACAAGTAAGTACATACGTTAACATGATAATGTTGAATACAATTATATCAGAAAATGGATGTATGAATGCAAATATTACAATAGTAAAAATAAATCATCAGGATTACAATTGACATCGATACACATAAAAGTGAAGTTTATAAATAAATATTCGTTATAAATTATATAAGTATATTCTCAAATAAATAGTATAGTTTTCTTAATTTTTGTGAAAATGAAAGCTCGTCAAGGTATATAGCTATAGCACACTAATATATGTATCTGTGACTGCACGGCATAACCGCTTAAGTCGATTTTTCGTGATTTTGAAATATTCGAGTTTAAAGTTCAAGCAGATCTGTAAGATCAGTAAACAACTTTTGAAATTCGATATTGGGTAGAAGTGATCTTGTTACGCGAGTGCCTTATTCTCAACAATAGTGAGCCGTGCAATCGGCTCTAGCCAAAGGCGTCTCATAAACAAATTATTTATCGGGGATTTTTGGGAGGCGAAATGCTCCTTCAGCATCGGGGGCGATGGGTTACTTGCCGCCTCGAATCCACGCTGCAAGCTGTAATAATGTTTCGAGAGCAAATTCGGGATCTGGTTTTCAGAAATCAATACACGTTACGTTTATGCTGTAACTCATGATTATATATATTCTCTTACTTTACAAAGATAGATAAGCGCATTTCTTAAACTTACGTATGACTTCGCGTTTATTAAATAAGTATTTTAATGAATTTCTCGTGACGAAAAAAATTATAATCACGTATCTAATACTAAAATGGCTGTTATGGATTTATACGCTACAGCCACGCCGCGTGCCGTTTTCCGTGCGATAGAACGCACTGGAAAACTCGGCCTTATTTTATGTCGGAATATTTATCGCAGAGAAACGAAAGAAAAGCAGAAACGCCGTAGCCTTAGTGGCTCGCCGAAGATACCGTGCGGATAAAACGCACAGGTATCCCGCCGGAACGCGCGAGTGGTATTCGATGGAAAAAGGAAAGGCGAGAGAAATGTAAAGACCTGGGGGTTGACGATGCTACCGGTTGCTGATGGCGGAGATCGTCGGCTTGCCGGCTCACCTTGCCTCTGTTGCGCACTTAAACGAATGCACGCCGCCCTTTGTCTTTGCTGCCGGCCTCTCATCGTTTCTTGCGGTGACTCTCGGCTTCTTATTCTGCTGGGCTCTCTCTCATTACTGCTTTCTCAAGCGCTAATGACTCGCGACGCGCCGCCTAATTCTTCCTTCTGCACACACGCTCCCCCCACCGCGCCTACTCTCTCTCGCTTCCGACTACGTACGTGAGTGCGGCTATGCCAAACTCGCGCGCTCTACTCTCTCTATCCCTTTTTCTCTCTCGCTCTCTAGGTCTATTTCCTTCTTCGCCGATGGTGCCGCTGTCGTCAACGTCTTAGAGAGAGAGGCGCTCTCGGCGCTGCAGCAGGGTGTCCACCTTATTTATATAAACAAATATATATATACATAAAATTTATTATAAAAATTTGTTGCATAAAATCGGCTCGATTAAATGAGCCGCAACCGAGTCAATGCAATTCTGTCAACCCAATATATTGAATCATATTTTTATTACCGCATCATAATAGGGGCGAAATCAGAGAGACAAATTTGAACACTTGCTATATTTATTTTGGTATTATATACATAGATATATGCGTAAAAGGACCTTACAGCGGTACCATTTATATTCCAAAAAATGTAGCAAGTTGCGTAAAAAAATACAACAAAATGAATAAAGTGTTGTTAATTTTTTCAAAATGAAAGCTCAATCAAGCATTACATTTCTTGGAATATTGACTAATAATTGATAAAATAAATTATATGAAAGAGTGAAATGGCTTCGGCCTACAAACAAAGTTATTATATGTTTATCCTGTATATTTCAATTTCTTCTTCAATATGAGTTGTGTGCTTCAGATGAGAAGGCGGCTGTCACGGCATCGCTGCCCAATGGTTTTTGAAATACCATGCAGTGCCACTGCACGGTCAACTGCTGGATGCAAATCCACGAGAAAATCGTTGTACAAGCCTGCAATTTGGAAAGTAAAATATTGAAAACACATTTTCCTCAGTCTTATATTTTACATAAGAGTTATATTTCCAAGTCCACAAAAAAACTGCATTAATTTCGTTCGGTTTTTGGCAAATTAAAAATAAAAAACGAATAAAATTGCAAATCTGGCACGTTCAATCCATTTTGTATATTTTCATTTGCAAGGGTCGGAATTTCAAGTAGAAATAAATAAAACATGGTCCCCGACAAATATTGAGCTGGATAATTCGATTCTGTAGTCCTATTAACGCTATCTTTTTTCGTTCCTTATTAAATTCCAAAAAAATTATGAGAAAGCCCAAAAAATCTGATTTTCTTTTTTTATCGATACCAGAGTTTTCACGTGATTTTAACACCGTAGCAGTCAAAAACGAGGGTGTTATATGAAATGAGAGGATGGGCCAGAGGATTAAGAATCTTTTGATGCCCCGTGGAACTCCTAAAATTGAGACTGTACCCGCAGTTTGAATATGTATTTGACAAAACGTTACCAAATTAATGCCCTTTTTCGTGCAATTGGCCATATATTCTTCTTGCAAGCGTATATTGTAATTGAGGGCGAATATTTAAGTATCGAGTTGGTACAGCGCATAAAAAATTTCATTAGAAAGCACAAAAAAAATTAAAAAATCGAGGTCGAATGGTACGGATAAATGTTGATATCAATTCAGTGATGTACCTTACAGTATAAAAGTAGCAGCTCCTGCTCAGGCAACTCGGCAATTGGCGTGCCGTCGAGTTTGAGATTTTTCAATCTTGGTCGAGGCAGCTGATTGACAGCGTGTCTTCAGTCCAAGTGCACGATATCAGGAAGTTCAAATACAAGTTAGGCCTCTTCCTACGGTACAAGGCGCAGCTCGCCTGCCAAATAGTACGTCCCGAGTCTAAGTAAACCTGAAAGAATATAAATGATGATAATACAATTGGATTCAAAACTTCAAAAAAAGAAATAGTCTGAAAAAAAATTGAACATAAAAATAAATGAGAAAGTGAAGGGAAGAAAGCCGTTTTTTCCTTCATTTTCTCATTTATTTTTCAAAGGAAAGGCTTTCTTCCCTTCATTTTCTCATTCATTTTTATGTTCAATTTTTTTAAACAAGATTAGTGCTTGCAAATAAGTTGTAGCTTATTTTCGGCCCATTTTTTTTGTTTCCGTACAAAGTGCGTCGACATTACTACTGATTTGCTTCGTATTTTCAGAATCTCAAAAAACGGCAGAGAGCCGGCTGGCCGAGCTTATATGTAGCAGAACCCGTCTGCCACGGCTGCCGGAAAGACTGAAATCGACGTCCCCACAAGGGAGTATGAAAAAAAGCGTTGCAATAAAATGCGAGAGCACATCAAACAAAGAGAATGATCTGGTAATTTCATTGATTGAATTTTACAACTTTAGTTGATTCTAATTTAAATGTGTTTGGTTTTTGCAGAAGGAGCGTAAAAGATTGGTGAAGGAAGACAGAATCAATCAGCAAAAGGTCCTGTCATCGATAAGAAAGGATGAACTCCAAAACATCAACTCAAATGTTTTTGCGGGATTTTTCTCGCAATCGGCATCGACGTCAGCGGCACCGACACAACGTGACTCATTGAGCCAGCAACTACCACAAAGAACCGGAGGTACTTCAGTGAGTTGTTCGGCTACAGAAATGTCGGAGCTACCTTCGCCGCCGATCGGTCGTGGACCACGCAGTCCTTCACCGCTGTTGTCAGAATGTTTGTCACGGAGTCCTACACCATTGTCGCCTGAATGAGAACCGCGAAGGTCTTCGCCACCTCGCATACCACCGAGGCAGCAGCAGGAATAGCAGCAGCTGCAGCAACATCAGGACTAACAGCAGGACCAAGAGGAGCAACAGCAAGAACAACCGCAGCAAGTGCAACAGCAGTATGGGAATGACGGCCACGACAATGATGAGCACAACAACGTTCACAGAAGACGTCGTCGAGGTTCATTGCGAGAGGGTCTTTTTGAAGTTTTTGTTTCATTGCACTTTGACAATGTTCTATTGCGCTTGAATTTTTTCAGCTAACGACCCGGATAGCTACAGTGCCAAAATGGCTAGAATTATGTAGACGGCTCTGCATGGTCACGAAAATCGAGTGGAGCTGCACGAAGGGCAACGGCGGACACGATGCCAAGTTTTAGCGAATGGGATGGTAACTTTTAATTTTTTATTTGGTAACGATAGCGTTACTAACGCTCGGATCGAGTGACACCCGAACGCCACCACCAAGTTACGTTGAGTCCTAAAAGGTATCGCGAGAAGGGATGAAATGGCCAGATGTAATTGCGTTTCGACCCAGGACTGCCAACTGAACTCATCAGTAAGGCAACGTTGGCAGTCCCTGCTTTATATGCTGATAGCGAGTTAATATTGTGCTCGGTCGGTAATGTAATCTCTGAATGGATTTCAAGGTGACGTATGGCAAACTCGCGAACCGAAATAGTTTTTTTCTCGTTAAGTGTCAGTTGTGTCGTTGTCTTATTTTAATCACGATCGCGCTGTCCCAGCTAGAGGGTATCGCCCCTAAAGCCTCATTGAAATTCGAGCCTAAGGTGGCCAGCCAAAAATTAGCGCTGGTTAGTCTTTTATGACCAGCAGCTTGCTAGAAGCGAACTCGATTCGTTGGTCGATTGTGCGCTAGTATGTATCCTATACTCGACTACTCCTCCTGTGTGTCGGCTCTTGTCTAGTCTTTGTCCTCCCTGGCAGTCGAAGTTGGAACCAATCCGCCTGGCGCTTTCGCATCGCTTGTGGCGATATATTTGAATATACCGTCACAGTTTTGAGACTATTTCTTTTTTCTGAAGTTTCGAATCGAATTGTATTGTTATCATTTATGTTCATTCAGGTTTACTTAGGCTTAAGGCATACTGTTGGGCAGGCGAGCTACGCCTTGTACCGCAGGATGAGGCTTAACTTGTATTTGAACTTCCTGATATCGTGCACTTGGAATGAAGACACGCTGTCAATCAGCTGCCTTGACCGTTCAAGATTGAAAAATCTCGAGTTCGACGGCACGCCGATTGCAGAGTTGCCTGAGCAGGATACTGTAAGGTAGATCACTAAATTGATAACAACATTTATCCGTACAATTCGACCTCGGTTTTTTTATTTTTTTTTGTGCTTTTTAATCAAATTTTTTATGCGCCGTACTAACTCCATCGCGGGTAACAATACCTTAGGAGGTAAATGCACAGGTTCTACTTATGCAGATCCTTATGGAAAATGGAAATCAGTTTACGTTGCTGGTTGGGTTGAAATTTCAATCGTCGATTATTATAGAGAAGTAAATCTCGACGGCATCAAAATATTACTTCCATCAGGGATCAATTGCAAATTCTCCGATTACAAATGTGTTGACCTTGACGCCTCATCTGTTTTTTGGGACAAAATTCCAGACGACACCTGCGGCGCGTCAAGATACTCTGTTCTATACGACGGCACCATTAGCAAGATCGAAGAACAAGACACAAAGAAAGTTATGTATATGTTAGAAAATAGCGAAATAACCTTCGCACTATGGAGAACAGGTCTACAACATCTGTGCGGATACAAAGTTTACCGAACAGAACATCCTAAACTTTTTATCATAGAAAACGCAGCTGAAGGAGGATTCGTAAAAGACAAAGGCATAGCAACAGCAAACCTTGATATTTTTGCATATATGAATTCAAAATTCTTATTTGTCGAAAAATATATAGGATCAAAAATAACGGACTTATATTCTAGACAAACAATGCGAACTAGAACGACAGATTCTTACAAATTCACTAGCATTAACTACTATTTCACCAGAAGAAGCAGTTTACCGAATTATGAAAGATACAGGATATCTAGGAGTAGTAACTGACGAAGTCATTCAAATCATCAGTTGTTTACGAGTAGAAGTTACTGAAAGACCAACAAGAGTTTGCTATGATCAGCTACCAGTGTATTTTGGCAAACAAGAACTATTTTTATCTCCTAGAACACGAATCTTGGTTTCAGCAGGCAGACAAATTTATTGTGACAAAAGATTAGCCTCAATGTATAAATTAAACTCCACTTGGGTTCGCATGTTACTAAATATACTGGATGCCAAGGACCCAGAAATACTAATCCCAAAAACAAAACCAAATTGGAAATACCAATCACCAGAATCATTAGCCATCGGAGGTATTTACAGCGAAAAAGACACGCAGAGATTAAGAGATATGACGATTTTCCCAATGGAAAGAGAAACGGTGCTCAACAACGTCGCCCTAGGCATCACAGGGCGTGAAATAAATAATAATGGATTAAGCATTAGAGGTCTTATTGATCCCGATACCTTAAGGTCCATAGCCGAAGATACGTGGAGAAAAATGTGGAGCAGTTTTTTAACGTTCGGCACAGCTAGTGCTGGGATTATTGGTTTATTCATACTTGGCAGAGTAATTAAGTTACTTGTCGACACAATCGTTCACGGATACGCAACCTACAGTCTTTACGGGTTCTCAATTCATTTAATAGAAGCAGTATAGAACTCCGTGACGCAATTATTACTACACTTGGGATCTCAAAAAGAAAAGAAAACCGCGAAAAGAAGCGCAAAAGATATAGAAGCAAATCAATCATCATCCAACGAGCCTGAAACAAAACACGCTATTGACAAAGTAGAAAAACACGTTGAAAAATGCATTGAAAACGACTATGACACTCCAATTTACGCAAAACTGTACCCAGATATCCCTCCCCAACGTAGCGACTCAGTATAGAACGTTTAACCCTTGCTACTAACAATGTGTGTCTACAAACAACATTATTTATAAATGCAAAAAATATATATAAGAAAAATGTGTCTTTTCCTTCCCAACAGAAAAACAAAATCATTAGATGAAACTGAAATACAGTGACGAACCATTCGACGGTATGCCTCCAATAGAAAACGACCCACTATTCTGCAAGCTCGGGACAAGTTGGTGTTACCGCAAGAGGGAAGAGTTGAAAGAATTTTATTGGAGCACTACTAGCATCGCGGTTATTTGTTATTACTGCCGTAACGCTTCATCTTTTCAAGGAGAAATAGTAACAATACACAACCAGTGACATAGAGTTGGCCCTGAATTTTCAAGACTACTTCATTGCGAAATTTGCAACAGAGAGAAGACCAGCATTAGAGTGTGGACATTGCACCAATCATATTATAAGAGAATTTGCTTAGGAAAATGCATCTCAAAATTACAACAATATATGGCAACCAAGATTTTTCTAAAATTATGTGCAGATTATGTGCAACAAAAAAGCATCAAAAAATAGATCAACCCTATACAAAAAAGTTTTATTCAAATTAACTGCAAAAAAATATATCTGCTTGGTCTATTCTAAAAAAAGTATTAGCAGTCATTAACAGAGGCCCAAATAAGAAATTTAGCAAAATTGTAAGTCTTTTTGGAATAAATGGAAGAAAATCACCAAAAAATTATCTGGTCATCTCAATTGAAAAAGCAGTAAGAAGAAATGAAATCCTTAGCGACTACAAAACGCTGTCGCAATATACAATTGATTCAGAACAAAATTTATTTGAAACCAAAGATCCATCAGAAGAAGAAGAAGAAGTAGAAGAAGAAGAGCCGGCAACTTCGGATGAATTATCTACCGATATTGAGGATCTATTCAACGAAGTTCAAGAATTAAAAATAAGAAGTGACGCTAAGCAAAGTGAAGAAACAGCAACTCCAAAAGACGAACCAATGGAAGAAAGAAACATAGATACAGAACCAATTCTCGAAACAAATGAACTATATAAAGAAGAAACAGCAACTCAAAACGAAGAACCAATGGAAGAAAAAAACATAGATACAGAGCCAATTCTCAAAACAAACCATACAGGTGAACAGCTAGTAGCTAGAATTATTGACGCAACACAAGAAAATTTAGAAAACAAAGTACAAGATATCGCTACAAACGATCAAAATGTACCAACTTTAATCAGCAACAGCCCTCCATCAACTCCAAGAAATAATAAAAATCCTTCAACATTCAAGAAAAGATACGATCACTCATACTACAAAACCAAAAACGCACCAACAAGAAGCCCATATAAACCTAAGAAGACATTGAACATCGCAACAGCGAACATCACAAAAAAGTCACTTGAAGTAATTAACAATCAGCAAGCACACAAAGTAAGTTATCTAACACAAAATTCAGTGACATACAAATCTAATACTGAAGATACTTTAACAATCCAAGAATCACATAACAAGCCACAAAACCATGAACAAGCTATGAATTTATCAACCTCTGAAGAAAATTTACCCTTGAATTTATCCGCAGAAAAGTTTTATGAGAATTTACCTTTAGATCTATCACTCACGTCAGATAAATTTCACATCGATACACCGTTAGACTTATCACCTTCACGCGATACCGCAGTCCTAATGGATGATACAGAAACAGCACAACTGCTGAACGAAAATGAATTGAACATGCACCTATTAGATGATATTATCAAAAGACTAGAAACAAACGAAAGCTAAGAAACAAATCATACAAGCACGCGCTACACGACAGTACTATACAACCACATGCTATACTACCATACGGTCACGCGCACTAAGCTTCTACCTTCAACCACCAGAATAGTCACTATTACTCTCTACTCGCGAAACTATACAAAAAATAACAGATTTATCTTCGCCTTTTCTTAAAATTTATATATATATATATAAATACATATTTCACATTACAAAAGCATAATAATTATTTTTCTCAAGTTAAAAATCAATAATCCATATCTTCATTCATAACGTACTCTCGATCTTGATTAAAAATATTAGCAATTTCTTCCTTCGAAAAACGATTATGTTCCTGAGCTTCAAACAAATCTTCTCCATTTTCATAATAAGCTTCAATCTCTCTATAAAAAAATGATAATAATAATAAATAAAAATAAAACTTTTTTTCCTCTTTCTCTCTATCACACAATTTTTTTTTACTTACTCAAAATGATTATTGCCATTAAAATTATAATTATAAGAAGCAGCAAGTCCAATCACGTCGTCTCTTCTATAAATTTGAGAAAACAGGAAATCCGTTCCTTCCTCATATACACAGAAGGTCGAAGTCCTCCAAAAATTAGCTCCTTCATTAAATTGGTCATATGTAAATCCAAAAAAAGGCAAGTTCAAAGACTCAACAATATCACTCAGAAACTTTAAGTCCTGACGATAATATAATCCACTAAACACTGACGTATACTCTGAATGACGGGGGTAAATCTCCGTAACTCAAAACGATGTTTTAGTGTACATCGCAAATCATCACAGCCTATTTGCACCTCGGTTCCAAAAGACATCCCTACCTCAAATAAAAACTGGGGAGTATGTCCACAACGCCACAAAGAGCATAAAACACGTACTTTATCCTTAGGTAAAGCACTAATATAATCTCCGAAACTCTTTCAGTCGCTTTGCATAAAACCCTTTCACGATAATTCAATAAAACGCGAACCACCGGAGATAAATCAAATATCAAAAACTGACACAGAAAAACACATCCTTGAACGAAACAACGAAACATTTAAAAAAAAAATTTTTCTCGTCGTAAGAAAATCGCGATGTAGCTACTCGGAAGTACAGATGCGAACTAATCACCCGAAAAGAAAACCCCATGGTCACTCAGTTCAGCAAAGGATCATAAAAAACACATTGAGAGAAAGTCGAAAGGTAGCCAAAGAAACACTAAAACATACTATAGTAAAGAACATGCTATTCATTTTTCTCTCTCTCTCTATTTGTTACTAGTCAAATTATACCAACAAAAAATGTATACACACATTATACACGTGCGCCGGTGACACACTTATTTTAAGAACGGGAGGAATAGAAAACAACAAAAAACACACAACAAAACAAATTTTTTTCTTTAGGATTTTATCAAAAAATATATATTTACATTAATCTAGTTTGATTTCCTTTCATTATTAGAATAATTTTATGTGACATCAATACTTTAAGTGATATCAAATTTTAAACTTTAGCAAAAAAGAACCACAAACAAAAAAATTATTTTAAAACGAGATAAAAAAATTTTACAAAAACAAATGACCAAAAATATTAGTTTAGTTCAACTTGCTAAGAAAAAACCTTTCTAAAGGAGATACTATTGAAGTTGTTCCCTGTCTCAACTATAACGTAAGTCCGCACATCTGGACGCCATAAAGAAGTGTGTTTCCACACAGAAAATCTTGACCTCGACAACAGAATTTTGAGAATGGACGAAGGTCGGAACATTTATTATATGTTACTCAGCCTTAGTAACTACTTTAGAAACAAAAAATAATAATAAATATACATATGCCTTTTTGCATGATAGACCTTAGGATTAATTAAAATATTAATTAAAGTGATCAAATATGAATTTCAGTGATCTACCTCTTGTCACATCTTTACGAAAACAGTATTAAAGAAATTAATTGAGTGATCTTATCAATGTGGTAAACACTAACAAAAAAATCAATCAATTAAATTCATCATTTTGTACTTAATACTAATCAACTTTTTACGTCAATGTTTTATGTTTTCATCTTATTAAGACATGTAATCACATTATGTTATTATAGAGGTGTTTGACCCTTTTAATACCCGCGAACTTCCTTGCCAGGGAAGAGGGCCTCTCTACAAAACAACGGGGTTTATGCTGTCTAACTAGCTCAGATGATTGCCGATCGACAAAGTGTCGATCGTCCCGCGGAGGCGGCGTGGTTCTGACCCGTCGTCTTCCGGCGTAGGTAGTGGAGAAGGTCAAGGTCTTAAAGTCCCAATAAAGAGAGTCACAAGAAGTACGCTTGGTACTGGACTGTTTTATTACGAAGACAGATACAACGACCTTTCGCAGTGGCTGCAGAGATGACTTCCACTGAAGTATCTCGCTAAATAACGCGCGCGAGTTGAGAGAGGGAGCAACGGATGTTACTACTTACGGAGGTGGCCCATCGCGGGGCTCGATCCTCGCAGTATTTCCGCGCCCTGTGTTCCTCGGACTGCGCACCGGGTTTTACTTCCAGGAACAGGCTTTCGCTGGAAGGGCTCCTCGCCGCAACGGGACCCGGGGAGCAGGTCTGTAATGTAGTTATGAAAATAATTAGACAATCGTTTGAACAAAAATAATTATTTATTTTGTGATCGTAACAGCTTGACAGTTCAAACAAGAGTGTGCGAGAGATAAGCTGCGGCTAAATTAACGTAAATGAACAAATGAAAGGTTGAAAATAAAACACGCAAAGTTTGAATAAAATTTGCAATACCTCCACTACTTAAGTGTTTTATGAATACCGTGAATAACGTTTAATTTGAGCAAATTCAAAACATTCAATTTTGGATAAAATTCGAATAACATTTGCAATACTTTCACTACTTAAGTGTTTGACGAATACCCGGAGTAACATTCAATTTTGATCTCATTTCGCTGAATTTATTACGGCTTAAAGGCTTCGTAAATATATCAGCCAATTGTTCGGATGATTTTACATATTCAGTCACAATTTCACCGCTTTTCAATCGCTCGCAAATGAAGTGATATCGAACGTCAATGTGTTTTGAACGTCCATGAAATTCAGGATTTTTACTCAATCTTATTGCACTTTGATTATCTACGTACAAAGTTGTAGGTTTTTCACATGGATGTCCGATATCAAATAATAGTTTACGTAGCCAAATAGTTTCTTTTGTCGCTTCACTAGCTGCTATGAATTCAGCTTCGGTAGTGCTGAGACTTACTGACGCTTGTCTCTTTGAAGACCAAGCAATACATCCATTTGTCATTGTAAATACATAACCGGTATT
>JAWWMK010035664.1:0-12865 GCA_035047105.1 Galeopsomyia nigrocyanea
GGGATACCATCAGGTCCAGGTGCCTTCTTGTTTCCCATTCTTGCGCTCGCGGCCTTTAGCTCCTCTAGTGTGATCGGGGGTATCGGCTCACTTGGTCCGAGATCACCAATTTGGAGCTCCGGTTGTTGCGGGAAAAGATTTGTGACAATCTTCCCTAATAGAACCGGGCAAGTGGGTGAAGACAGTGACTGAGGTTTCACCTTTTTCATCACTACTTTATAGGATCTGTCCCAGGGGTCGCACGGTCGCGCTTTTTCTCGAAACTACTAAATTTGACTTAGGGTGTTCTTTGAGCAAACGGCTTATATGTACGTATTATACTGATGTAAGATAATACCACACGATAATAGTCTATCATTAAATTGATTTAAAGATGGATCATATAACAATTCACATAATAAATCATATGATTAATTTACATGAAGAGTTATGGGTCACCTCGTATAAATAACCGTGTGATTAGATTGGATTCCCCTCTGAAAAGTAGATTATATGATAGATGATATGAATAGTCACGTAATACATCATGTGATGAAAAAATACAACTAAAGTTGAATAATAAATACCTATTGCTATAAGAACAGGTCCTAAACTTTTAAATCAGAGGAAAGGGCAGATGTGTAGCTCATACCAGAGATAGGGAAAGGGGGGATATTCTGATTCACAATAAAATTATTTAATTTGTGCTTGTTTCAAAAAATTCTTAACTTACTTAGCAGTTGAGCTAATTTTATAATTAATATGTAAGAAATATACAACCGTAGAATATGAAACAAATATCAGACTAGTTCGACGCTATTTTGGAGTACGGTCTCGGATTTTTTTAATATTTGGCACATAGATTGTACATATGGAGGTAATGTTTTTTACCAAGTTTGACCGCAAAATATTAATTTGTTCAAAAGTTAGTAACAATTGAAAAAAAAAACTTGAAATTGTTTTAAAATACCATATCTCGAAAACTATTTATCGGATCGAGACGATCTTTATTCAAAATACGCGAAAAAGCGTGGACTTTGAGAATATGTCCCTATAGTAATGAATTATTTATAAGAAAGTTATTAAAATTTTATAAGTGTCATCTTTTTGTTTAATTCTCTAAAAGTAATATTTTTATTTACCTTGAAAAAAATGCAAATATCGGACAGACAGTACGTAATATAAAGAAATTAATCTATGAACATGAGTACAGCATTAAAAATGAATTGAAGGTTTCTACTCTCTCGGAGCATTGTTACAATCCACACCATAAAGCAGATTTTGAAAATAAAAAGATACTTGATTACGAAACTTACTATAAAATACCGTCGAACTAGTCTGTTTTCTGTCAGTAGAAAATTTTAAATTGAAAAAATAACAATTTCCAATAACTTTCAAAAATTTTGATCTATTGCCTTTCAAATTCGATAATATCTAACTGCAATAAAGAGAAAACTGGTCACGAAGTTCCATAATCATTGTTTCAACCGATTAGTCATAATCAACTATGCAAGAAACTAGAATATTATAAAAATCGCTGCCAGTTGCTTCCAAAACTAACATCGTTACTAATGACGTCGTTACATATTTTATCAAAAGTAACATTATTACAAATAACGCCATTACACTTGTAACACCATTAAATAACGATGTTGGCCTATTCTCCGCTACCGCGGTCATCTTTCATCTTTCTAGTTACACTTTTTTTTGCAGCTTGGTGTGCTTATTATTTACACAAAAGACAACACTTCCAACGATTTTTAGAGTAAAATATTAAATAATTAAAAAGTTAATAATCATAAAAAAATTCAATGAAAATTTTTGAATAATTCATATACTAGCTAAAGTTATTGAAACCAAACTTTTGTCATCACCGCAAAACTATTTATGTATTTTTGGAGTACCAATATGTAAAATAATTTAATTTTTTTCTGCAAGTAATTAACTTTTGATTATGAAAAATGAATTTTTCACCATGAAGTAGTACGCCTATTAAAAAAACTTCTTTTTCCATTGCGTTCCTTGACCTTTTTTCTATAAGGAATTGTACTAACTTTTTTATACCAGGTAATAGGAGATCTCAATTAAACAATTACAGTAGTCGATATGAAGCGCGCGACACTCCTCTATACTTAACGGCGTGGGCGCGGCGCAGCAGATGCAACTCACACTTCTATCTTCCATTTAATTATTTCCGATCCTACAACAACGCATATTTACATAGCCTAATTTTATGTTAGATTTGAGCGTCTTAGAAAAAGTATACAATCTTCAAACAACCACATTTAAAATACATTTGGTCTTTTTCTTTGCACTTAATACTTTTATAGACATAAAAAATAATGCTTAGGATATCTAACAAGGGGAGGGCGAATCATCCGGGTCATGGATTTTTTTTCAAACTTGGTGAATAGCCTTCTTCTGTATAGAAATGAAAGTCCCTCTAAGAATTCTGTCCCATGAGCCTTTTTTCAGGAGTTATCATATCATATCTGGAATATTGAGAAATAGAGTCTCTCTCTAAATCAAAATAGTTTTTGAAATATTGAATCTACGGTAATTTCAGAGATACCAATAGAAATCTGACATCAGATCCTTCTATTGAAAATAAAATTTCGTCGAAAATTCCACGTTGTCCTTTGAGTAAAAAATAAGCACATCAATTTGCAGAGAAATCGGTCTCCTGAAGGTTCAAAGTTGTCCGAGATAGCGAAGAATAGGCTGGGTTACGTTAGTTTCTAAAAATTTGCTGTGTTTATTTTGTAAACTTGCTCGACAAGACAAATTATATCGATAAATGGTAGATTGTGTATTAAGAGCGTCAAGGGAGTTTTGTGTGACCGAGGACTGCAATTGCAATACGAACCGAGGCCAGCTGGCATAGGCCGAGAGCAACTGCGTTCTGCGAGCTGAGGATGTATACTACAGTCACCCGAGGTCCAAAGGCCCCCTACATGTCCATGATGCCCACTACACTGTCACGTAATTATTGATTTTGTGATTTCGTTTCCGTACAAAAGAACTGAATTCACGGTTCTTCAATTCGGCAACAGAATCCGATTCCAAATTATGGTAATTATATAAAATTCTGATGTGGAAAAAATTCGGGTCATAAAATGTCTTTTTTCCGGCTCCAAAAGTTTTTTTGATCGACGATCGAGAATCGCCACTCTAAATCAGTTGAGACGGGGTGGAATTTCAAAAATTGTACATGTGTGACACAAAAGAAATTTTTATTATTCGGCTGGTGAATAAAATTCCTTAATATAGCTGTATCCAGCTGATTAGGCTCCTATTTATATTTGCATTGGACATTTCCTAAAAACGTCACATTTGTAATCAATGAGCTCGAAAACATAGAACATCAAAATTAAACGGTCGAAAATTTTTACTACTACAAAGCTTCCTCTTCAAGAAAACAAAATTGATTTATTCGTCCTAAATTTAGGTAGAAAACCAACTAATTTTGGAAGAAATCCATTAATGACGTTCTCTTGGGACAGTTAAGTTAGAAAGTGTATTTTCGACAAAATCTTCGGTTCACAGCATTGTTTACATTAAAAACTTTTCGAAGATGACACATAGTCATTAGAATATGATTGAACTATTGGACATAGTGGAAAAACTAATAAACTTTTGTGTAGACTGTACCGCTATATAGATATACTATTAGCATGACAAGAAAAATCGTAATAGCTTCAAATTTTTAATGAATACCGGTACCCGTATTTTAATCATATAATTTGATTCCTTATAAAATATAGAATAACATATTAGTTTTTGAAAAAAATCTAAAGAAAATTGAGTTTACAATCGAACGAAATATACCGCGAACATTAACTAACCCTATGTAATGCGTGTTACAAAAATAAATTTTGTAGATGAAAATCTCGATTTTGAATTGCGTTACCTATGATAAATTTTTTCCGCTGTGTAGGTCATAAAAAAGGAACTTCTTTTTAAAGTTTGAAGGAAATCTAAAGAAAAGTGATTTTCAAGAGAACGTTTTCAATAGAGGTATACTCTTAGGTTTCAAATGCACAAAGGTGCAAGTTCAGGTAGCGGACGAGCCTGACCTGGACGTCATCTCTGAGAAAGATTTTTTTTAATCGCTTACTATGTATCAGTAAATTACCTTTTTATCAATACTTCATGTGATAATTATTTATCATCAAGTTTTTTGAGCTAAAAAATAAATACACTTGCTGATGATAGCTTTACTATTTATTACAATTTTTTTTCTTCACAATTGATTAAAGTTTGTATTACCAATTCCAAGAAAAATGTGCATTAATTCGGCAATGTTTTTTCAAAAATTCAAACTGCGGGTATGCTCTCAATTTTACGACTTCATGTTTCTACTGGGAATCAAAAGATTCGTAATGCTCTGGTCCACCCTCTACTTTCTTCTGATACCTCTTTTTTTGGTTTTGGAAGTAATAAAAGCACGTGGGAAACCTGATATAGATAAAAATAATAATGCGATATTCTATGGTTTTCTGACGATTTTTTGAATTTAATAAAAAATGAAAAATGATATTGTTGATCTGACATCAGATTCGAATTCTACAGTTCAAAATACCGTAGTAACCATATCTTGGTTTATTTTCTATTCAAAAATTTGATCCTTGCAGAGCTTTGAAAACACATAAATCTCACTCAAATGCGTCATGTTTGTAATTTCAATAGTATTGAGTTTTTATGTAGTATCAAGTCGATTCCCGTAGTCAGCTTATTTTACATCGATTACATATATTGTTAGAAAATGTATGTATCGTTTTTTTAAAGCTTCAAAAACTTTATTATAAATGATTATTACATGAGGTGTTGATGAAAAGGTGATTTACTACTAAAAACTGTATGAGATAGCGATAAAATAACTATGGCACATCAATAGACCTATTCCTTAGCAGTTCACGACAACTGAAGCACGTACCAAGAATTCGTCACTAATTTACGCGACTGGTTTGGAACCACCGCGCTACAGCAACAGCGGCTTATGCGCGAGATATATACGCGCATACAAGGGCTCGATGAGCCGGTGAAGATATATGTTACCAATATGTTAGGAATGATAAAAAGGCTTACACCCCCCATGCCCATCGAACAACAGTTAGACCTGATTCATGGCAATATGCTGGTCGACATCCAGGCCAAAATGCGCCGACTGGAGGTAAAATCATCCAAGGAATTACATTGACTGGCCGTCGTCGCGGAAAATACCCTCAGTCTACGGAAGGTCGAGCGACGCGTACCGGACCCCCTGACAACTCCGAGCTAGCGTATCAACTGACCAGATGCGACAACAAAGCTAACATCCGAAAGCCAGCGCCGTAGCGGCTGAGAACGGAAGAAAACTCCAGATACTCGAAGCGGTCCTTGGCGAGTGGGCCAGCCATAGACATAACGGCTCAGTCAAACAGAGCCAAAAGGAGCTGGAAATAACCGTGATGATACAACGTGATAGAGACTCACTAGACTCTCACTAGGCGTTTTAAATTGGGAGATACGCCTAATAAGGTCGTCCACGTGAAGCCCTTAGCGTGCAGTGAATGCGGGCAACTGGGTTACAGTTGCAAGTTCTGCCCTAAATGTAACCAAGAAAACGACTATTTGAGCGATTAGACAGCGCTTCTACCGTTCCCCAAGTTGTCAAAAAAGCCCCCTCGCCATAGACGGAACCTAGTACGCTCACGCTGCCGGCGAGCAGCCTGTTAAAACCGGAAGCCGAGCAGGCTGAAGGGGTGAGCGCTATTTCAGCCCCAACGTCGCAGCCTGCCGGAGAGACTGAAGCGTCACTTGCGCAGGCCGCAGCGATCGCCTAGCCGACTGTGGCAACCGCGAAAGAGGAGGAAAAATATTCGCCGGATGATGAGACGCGCTAGTGGCTGCCGTTGGGAATCAAGCAACACGACATCAAGGCCCTATATCACCCGGGCTCGCCAGCTACCATCATGGACCAACTTACACTGCAGCTAGCCGCAGAGCTGCGGGTGAAGGTACAAGCTGGTACAGTGGATTTACCGGACGGACAGAAGCTCCTGATTCTGGATCACGTAACGCTCTCGATAACAGTGGGGAATATGACGAACGAGACGCGAGTATCCATAATGCCCACAGTCGTCGACGAATGCATACTGGGAGTTAACTTCATCAAGCAGTTCAGAGTGGTATTAGACCCGAATGACGATTCTATCTTTTTCAAGGATACGCGAGTCATAGTGCCGCTAGAGTTAGCGAGCCTAGACCCGCGCATGTCCCTGGCGTCCGTTGGAAACGTCGTGGCGAACCCCACCCAGAAAGCCTAACTGAATGTGATGGTCGAGCGACTAACAAGTGGGATGAGCGAAAGCCTGGGATGCGCGCATGGCATTGAACATGTAATCATCGTCGGAAAGACGTGCCCCATAAAACAGCGCTACTGTTATTCAAAGTAGAGCACGAATTGATAGCCATAGTGAAGTAAATGCTCAAGGATGGAATAATAGAGCCCGCAAGTAGCGGCTGGTCTAGCCCGGTCGTGATGATGAGGAAGAAAGATGACTCGAATCGCTTGTGTACGATTTCCGAGCGCTCGATCGCGTCACGGAACCCGACGCGTTCCCCCTGCCTATCATACACCACATTCTGAGGAGGGTTGAGGACGCGAAGTACATATCCACGGTAGACCTCAGTAAAGCTTACCACCAGATAAAGCTGGCGCCTGCATCTCGACCCCTCCCGACATTCACGGTACCACGAATGGGCCACTACCAGTTCGTACGCATGCCCCTCGGGCTAGCGTACGCCGGCGACTGATCGACCAAGTCATCGGTCCTGACCTCAGTCCGTTCGCCTTCACGTACCTAGATGGCATCATCATAATGTTCTATACCTTCGAAAAACACGTAGAAAAGCTCGAGCTGGTGTTGACCCGCATCCGAGAAGCGGGATTAACTGTCAGCCTCGACAAGTACGAATTATGCAAGCCCGAGGTACGCTACTTAGGATTCATTGTCGATCACACGGGATTGAAACCCGACCTCGAGCGGGTGAAGGCGATCAACAAATACTCGCGACCGAAGTCGCTGAGCAAGCTAAGGATGTTTTTGGGGATGGCCTCACGGTATAGGTGGTTCCTTTCGAACCTGGCGTCGATCGTCGAGCTGCTGACCATCCTTACGAAGAAAAAGCGAGAGTACATATGGGGGCAAGCTCAAAAATTCGTCTTCGAGCGCATTAAGGAGTTGATGACAGGAGCCCCGTGTTTGGGCACTCCAGACCCCGAAGGGGAATACATTCTCGAGACCGACGCCAGCTCTACGAGGCTTGGAGTAGTGCTGATGCAGCGAGTTGGAGACGAGCTAAGGGTGATCGAATATGCGAGCCGCGTTTTGTCGCCGGCGGAGCGAAATTACTCCACGACGGAGCGCTAAGCCCTAGGAGTAGTCTGGGGATCAAGAAGTTCCATCACTACGTGAAAGCCTATAAATTCTGGGTAGTCACCGACCATAATAGTTTGAGGTGGCAAATGTTTCTCAAGGACCCCACCGGCCGACTAGCCCGTTGGGCGCTAGAACTTCAAAGCTATTAATTCGAGATACTTTACCGCCGTGGGTCCCAGAAACACGTACCCGACGCTCTTTCCTAGACGTACGAGGACTAGTGTTCACTCGTCGTTATACTCTCCCACGCTCATAATATAGAGGTGAAAGCAGCGGGAAGCTCGCTCATCTGGTCCAGTAAGTCTACAGATGAATGGTATAACGAAAAATGGAGGGAAGTGGCCGAGAGTCCCGACAAGTACCCGACGTGGAAAGTCGCCGGTGAAGCGCTCCATGCTTACCGCCCCGACGAGGAGCTCGGCGGGGTGATCGACGATGATGATGCTTGGAAGCTAGTGGTACCGAGGGAAAAGAGGGAGGAAGTCCTGCGAGAGTACCATGACGCTGCTACCGTAGGTTACCCTGGCCGTGAAAAAACATACGCACGAGTCGGCCGAGCATATTACTGGCCTGGAATATACAGCGACGTCCGTGATTACGTGAAAAGATGCGAGATATGCCAACAATGCAAGGTGGAGCGACGCCCACCTTTCGGCTTGATCAAGCCACGCGAGCTCGAGAAACCATGGCAGGTAGTCGCAGGGGTTGCAGGATCTTTTCCATGCAGCCCTGGAGGTTTAGAATACCTCCTCGTATTGGTGGATCTATTTATGCGGTGGGTAAAATGTGTGCCCCTAAAGCAGGCCAATGGCAAAGCGACCGTGAAGGCGCTGCACGAGCGCGTCGTCATGCGCTTTGAGACGCCACGATTCTTTCTATCAGACAACGGCGCGGAGTTTAAAAACCGAACCGTCAGAGAATACCTTCAAGCAGCCGGTATCGAAGACCATTTCACGCCCATTTATCATCCTCAAGCCAACTCTACAGAACGCGTTATCCGAACCCTGAAGACCATTATTAGGGCCTTCCTGCAAGTTACGCACAGAGTTTGGGATGTTATAAGCGAAGTAGCAGGGCATAATACGTACCGCCTAGAAAACCATCAAGAAGCCCTCCCAGACCTAGTACACGCTAAGGATCTCAAGATTTTCCATCACGCGCGGACGGTCTGAATAAAGAAAAAAGAACCAAGAATATACCGTAACCTGACCACCGACGGCAGAGAGGGCGAAGAGCGACCATCCCTCCGAGCGAGCGAGTGACGCGAGCGACGATACAAGTGGCGAAGAGTACGAGGGGGCGAGCGCGAACCCGTAAACCGCGAGAAGTGAGCACGAGCGACGTGCTGCCGGCGATCGGGCGCGTGCTTAGGTGCAGGTAAGACCGACCATTTGAGGGCGTCGATACAGCGCAGGCAGGGCAAGCAACGCACCTCATGCGCAAGACGCCCACTCGAGATTACCCAACAGCGGTACCTAAAGCCCCGCCTAAACGAGGGCAGGGCGCCGGCGCAAGACCTAACGAGCATGTCGCCGGCCGCAAGGTCCTGGGCCGCCGCCGAGAGGGGGCCCACCTTGTTGAGCCGGATATACCGCAGCGGATCTGAGCCAAGCCGAAAAGGCATCCGCCTTTTCGCGAAATTCATCACGCAACTTGAAATAATCAACTCAGAATTGTCTGCTTACGACAGGAGGCCGAAGAGCTGGAAAGAGAGAGAACCAAAGGTCACCATGTCATCATCGAAAAGGTCGGTGGAGACCTACCCTCGGCAGCTACCATCCTCGGCACGACCGGCAACGTGGAGCCCAACTCCCGGGTCCATCTAGGGGGGCGATCCCAGCCCGAGCTCCCACACATGATACCAGGATGTAGACCGATGCAAGGGAAGACAGGTGGATCCCCACCTTCTACCGCTCGCCTCCGAGAGCATATCCCGAACGCGAGTGGACAAGAGTCCAGGCAGGGCTAGCTGAACCCGGGCTCGCTTGGGACCAGCTGCGGCGCTTCCAAATTGACGTCTTCAGGGCCTTCGAGACGGCCCGTAACCATCAATCAGTTGGCCTCGACTTCGACAGATGGCCCCAATGGGTCGGAGAGAGAAGAGGAGCTGCTCGCGCCGGCGTAGCCTCGCTCCAAGCCCAGAGGGCTGCACGCGAGATGGGCAGCGCGTACGACTCCGTCAACCCGGGGGTCACCGCCGCGGGGGCCCAGATGCGCCCGGTAATCCCTAGGGAGCCGAAGGTGGTGATCAACATCATCAACCCTACCAACTGCACCATCCCGGTTACCCTGGGGTTTATGCCTACCACTCCGGTTCTAAACGTGGGGTAAGATGGCCCCATGCGAGCACCCGACAGCTACAGGGATGAAACGGACGTGGCCGCGGAAGGGGTTTCGCCCCGAGATTGGGGAATCTCATGGGGAAACCTTTCTCTCTCTCAATGGTAAGGGTGCCGCGTGTGCCACCACCTGGGGGTGACGTGCTCCAGATACTGCCCTCGCACGGACGATCACCCACGGATTGTGGAGGAACGCCTCGCTAGAGAGGAGGCAGGCCGAACTACAGGCAGCAACTGCGTCTCTTCTCACCGAGGCCGCTCGCCGAGCAATTTACCATCGAGCATTCTTTGGTGTCAAGGTCGACGGTCTATTGGCTGGCCAGCGGCAAACTTAGCGCAAGGTAGCATGTATTTTGATTGTAATTCAGCGGCGCGCGAGCAAAGTTTACTTTAGTACCTTTAGTAACGCGAGCGATCGTATTCTCTCTCTCTCTCTCTCTCTCTCTCTCACTCACTCACTCACTCACTCGTGTTATTGTTGCGCCCAGCCAAGTTCTGTTATACTTTGCTATATCTGTGCCCTTGGGGCAAAGAAATTCTCTGACGGGCATCTCAATAAAGCCACAGTACTTAAACGCACATATTCGCGAATGTTCTTTGCGCACACATTATATCATACCGGATTCCTCGCCGAGACGAACCTGCGACACACCCCGTGTGTAATAGCTTGCGCCATCGCGGATTTCGCGCGCCCTTCCATAACTTGCGTCGTACAGCGACAGATATCCAGCGTGCAGCGTTTATCTCATTAACGGGGGCTACGCAGAGCTGCAAGCATCGAGGAGATCAGCGCGCAGAGGAGCGTCGCTGCAGCACCTTCTTCTCTCTCAGTGTGAACTTGCACGTTAGTGTTTTGCCCTTGGGGCATATACTCGCAGTCACGCGCGCGCACGTATATGCCCTCGATTTTACGCCCCGTTACAGATGAACACCTATGAAACATTTTTTTATTAAACTCCATTTTGTTAGTGTAAAATTGCTATAAACAATTTCAAATTTGTAAAAATTTTATGATTTTGAAAAATTAATTACGCCAATAGATTTTATGGAAAATATTATGAAAAAATATATTTGACTTTTTTAATCATAATTTATTTTGTTGGTGTAATACGGCTTTAAAAATCACTGTTCAAGAATCACAACTTGAACTAAAATTTTTTGATAACGATTTTACACCAACAAAATGAATTCTGATGAATAAAAGCCAAAAAGGTTTGGTTTCATAATTTTTTGCGTACAATCAATTGGAGCAATTAAGTTTTGAAAATCATAAAATTTATAGAAAATTTTAATTGTTTATAAGGATTTTACAATAACAAAATAGGGTCTGACAAAAAACGTCTTATAAGTTTTCGTTTTGATTTTTTTTCGTAGAATAGATTACTGTATTTAGTTTTTCAGAATTAAAAAATATTTAACAATTTCTTGAACTAACTTGTTATAAACAATTACAAATGATCAAAGAAAAAATACTTATATTCCATTTTTAGATTATGCAATGAATTGCACAGTTAGTTTGTCGCTGTCTCATCCAGTTTTTGCATGGGCCTTAATGGGATAATAAGCGATTAAAAAAATCTTCCATGGAGGCGATGTCCAGGTCAAGCTGGCCAGCGATCTGAAACTATGATCGTGTGCACTTGTAGCGTAAGAGTATACCCCAATTGAAAAACTAATCAGAATACTAGCAAGCAATGAAAAAGTGAAAAATCTTTGGAGATGATGTCCACGTCTTGTTCGTCGACGATCTGGAGCGCCTTAGGTTGATTTAGTCGTTGGGTTATTATTAGCTTAAACATTTACTGACTGATGTACGGTTGCAAAATCATATCATTCGATAGAGGTCGCAATGTGGCACTAAAGTGAACACCATTGCGTGAAAAACTTTATCCTAGCACAGAAACCTTTGGCACGTTGAGCCCCACCCGTGAATAATCATAAAAATTTTATTTTTAAAGAAAATTTTAACCATGATTACCTGATGACCGGACTAAGTATCGTTCGATATTGACAAATAGGCCAGGCGTTATGCACACACTGCCGAGAAAATACACACCGAGCTAAGATGTTTTCATCGCATGATGTTGTACACATGAGTAAGTGTAATAAGGACACGCAGCGCCGTTGCCTAAATCACGGAGAGCAGTATATAATGTTTAGCCAAAGCACTAAGCAGATGTTATGTGCAACGTGCTTTCGAGAAACACCTCCAGATGCGCGACTTCACTGTATGGACATTGAAACTGCCTGGCAATTGGTAACTAAAAAGATGGAACGTGCCGTTAATTCTATTTGTGAGCTGCAGGCAAGTGTCCATGATGGCGTTCTTGATCTCAAGTCACAATTAAACGATCTTAAACGTAATCTAGAAGACGAAAAACATGCCCTCAACACTTACTATCAGGTATGTTCGAATTATAGGCCGCATTGTTCATTCTTTGTGTACTTATAACTTGTATATCCATGTAAGACAAAACATAATATATGCGAATGGTTTCATTTTTGTTTGCATAGGGAATTCAAGATGCTATGAGCAAAGCGCATTCAGCAATATTAACTGAACTCCATAGAGAGTTCGACACAAAGGACCGCATTATAAGGACGCAGCTTCTTTCACTGGGCAGTGCATTGCCTGTACTACAAATGCATCTTGGCTTGTGCACAGCTTTTACCAGTGCGGCTAGTAAGCATCGATTTCTCGAACTTGCTCACCCCATGCTTGAGCGTCTAAGTCGCGTTGCTCAGCTTGGACACTTGCCACGTCCACCTTTTATCAGTAATAATTTTAAGATTAACTACAAGAGTGAGTTTACGCGAGCTCTCCAACCATTTATTAGTTTGCCTGCACAATCACAAATAACGAAAGAAGTTCTTTATGATCAGTACTATCAACAACAACACCAGTTAGATTCTCAATTCTTACAGGTATATATAGCATTTATTTTCATCAAACTAGTTAATTTTATTAAATATTATAGATCAAAATTAGACTGTAGGGCCATTCTAAACTATTTCGACCAGGTCTGTACCTTGACATGACCGATTCTGATGAAACTTGGTATACTTGTTGGGCATGTAAAGATAAACATCTGTGCCAATTTTCAAGTCAGTATGTTAATTATT
>JAWWMK010035675.1:0-12865 GCA_035047105.1 Galeopsomyia nigrocyanea
CTGACGCAACGTGTGTAAAACAGACGCGGCTTCAGAAGAAGAAGAAGAGGAGGTTTTGGCACGATATATAATAACTAGGCGTCTCTCTTTCTCGAATCTGGCTCTGGGCCGCCCCCACACGCTATCCCGAAAATAGCGAGTTACGTACACACACATACACATACACACACAGACACACAGAGATCGTGTATTTCTTTGTAATCCTGTGTGCTCGCATATATAGTGTATAACATAAATATATATATATATATATATATATATATATATATAAAGACATATGAGAATGCTTACCGGTGAGCTTGTCGCGTATGAGCTTGCAGCTCTCGACCTCGCCGATGCTGGAGAATAATGAACGTATCTCCTCTTGGGTCATCGTTTGCGGCAGATAATTCACTATCAAATTGGTCTTGGATTCCTCCTGCGAGCTCTGGCCCAAATTCGAGCTGCCATTCTGTTGGATCGCTGTGTCCATTCCGTTCGCCATCATTGCACAATTAAAACAAGTCGCTCAAAACAAACAATTCAACAAATTCGAATCTACGCGCACTTGTACTATTTTCTCTTCTTTTCTTTTTTTTTTTCTTCTTCTTTTTTTTTCTATCTATCTAACTTCTCGCTTTTCTCTCTGTCCTCGAGTCTCCGTTTTCTTTGATCTACGATCCGACGATTCGTTTTGTTAGTTGTAGGTACGTCGCTTCTCTATCCGCTACGGAAATCTGCAACAAAGAGAGAGAGAAAAAAAATAGATGAGGATTAGTTTGGCTTTCGTCGCACTAATACACAATGTATATATAAAGCTGATGCTATTAATTTGTCTCGACGGAGCGGGGTAATGAAAATTCATTCGCATTTATCATTCGGTTCTCGCTTTAACACGCGCTAATGGTCGAATTAACCGATGTATCTTTCGCGCTTCTCGATTGGCAAACACGTCTCATATAAATCGTTGATTTCTTATATATATATAGTCAAGAAGTTCGGATAACTAAGTTAGTACGTGAAAAATAAAAACAAACAAACGAGTTTGTACCCATAAGTATATTTATCACCTAAAATAAAAATAATAAAACACACACACACACAGAGTCAAAAGTAGCTTTCAGTATCTCTTCCTTTTCATAATATTCCGCGTGCATGCCGTTTATATATACGTATATATATATATGCGCTCTCTCTCTCTCTCTCTCGCGCGCAACACTTGACGTGTTCCGAAAATAGAGTTCGTCGTGCGGACTCTCTCTCTCTCAACTCGGCATACACAAAATAAAAAAGAACAAAAAAGAAAAAAAACACACACGCGTATGTGGTTGCATATATGCACGCGAAGAGAGTGCAGAGAGAGAGAGAGCGGAAGTGCAAGAACCCCGCTGACCGTTTGAAATTCATCGGTGACGTAAGACGTTGCTCTCGATCAGCTGATCGTTCGTTGCACGCTCTCTCTCTCTCTTTTCGAACACCTGGTGTGTCTGTGTCTGTGAACGTGAACAAAAAAAAAAAAGAAAAGGGAGAAAGAAACGCGATCCCCTGGAAAAAAAAAGGAGAGAGTGAAAGGAATGAAATAGAGGTGGGGTAGGTATATAGCGGCTAACTACAGGGAATTTAAAAGTATGTATAAGGCTTGTACGGTATAAAGCTTTAAAGAGACTATATACCGTATATATAGTGTAACCACCCTTCACCTTATATGCCTTGCAGCTGTGTATATATACGCGGGGGACAACGCACTCCGAGTCGTCGGGTTAATTAACTTATAGACGACTTCGGAAATATATATATATATATATATATATAACGCACGCGATGTGCAATTGAAGTGAATGGATTGCATCAGAGCATAATTATTGTTTGAAAGTTACTCTCTTTTTTTTTTCTCTATCGCTCTTTCCGAGAAAAATTTACTATATACACGCGTGGCACAATTATGGAAAAAAAAAACGGTTTTTTTTTTCAATACTCGGTACACGTAACAGCTGCATATTGGCCAGCGTGTGCATCTGTTGTGTCCTGTACGAAGGTCGCGAAAACGAAATACAAACTTGCTTATTATAATGCCCCTCTGCGTTTATGTATTTATTTACGTGACCGAAAGAGGAAAAAGAAGTGTGAGAGAGAGAGAGAGAGAGAGAGAGAAAAAGAAACGAATAACGTGATAAAAGTAGATATAAATATGTGGCATTTTTGGGAAAACGTTGACCGCGAAAAAAAAAAAATTCAAACACCAAGTTAAAAAAAAAGACCCTAAAATTAGACGATTTTTTACGAATTTATTACGAGGTAAAGAATCTTACCGTTTTTTGACCTTTGACACCGCAACATAGAAGAAAAAAAGAAATAAACAAAAATGTTTGTTGTTGAAAAAACAGCGAAATTACAAGCATTCTCTCAGCAACAACAAAGCAAAAAAAGAGAGAAAGAGAGAGAGGCATTGAAAAAGTTCGATTAAAAATTCGTGTCATTAGGGCCCCGCCGCCAATATATATATAAAGTATATAACGAATTCGAGTATGTCTGCCATGTGCTCGCTTGGGGGATCGTATATACGAATGAAGAAGAAGAGGAAAAAAAAAGGGGGGAGCTGAAACGCGTGCGTGCAGCTGCTGCCACGCGACAGCCGGCCGTTTTATATATTCCAAAGAGAGGGGCCCTACGTATAGTACATGCGTGTCCGGCACACGACTTGCCCTTTTCTTTTTTAATCCGCCATTGGGGGTCAGTTTTGTTTTTTTTTTTTTTTTTGACGTGGAGAAAAATTTTTTACTCCGAAATGAAAAATCGAGATTTGTATATAAGAGTCATTGGCCTTTTTTTTGCGACGGTCACTATTGAGTCGATATAAAACAAAAAGAAAAAGGGGGTTGGTGGTGAAAAAAAAAGAGAATCAACCCCCTACGAACTAAAAGTAATCACAGCCACTATTTCTTTTTTTTATATTGTTTCATTCTCTCTCCCGCACTCGAGCGTCCATTCGTGCGCGAAATAAAAAAAAAACGAATACGAATTTTTTTTGTAATTCTACGTTTAAATCGATCACAACGCACTTTTCAACCAAAAAAAGAAAAGAGTCATTTCTCGCGTTTTCCATTAAGGTTTATTTCGCTATCGATCGCGAGAGAGAGTTTCGTTCGCGCGCACACACCTATAAAACGCAAAACGTTGAAAATAACGCGTCGCTCACACGAAAATACTCCACTCTCTTTCTCTCTCGACTATGCTATATATTCGCTTTAGCCTCGCGAGCCGCGCGCTGAGTGCAATCAATAACGAAACGCCACCGCCACCGCCGCGACTGTCTACTACTACTACTACTAGTAGTAGTACTAGTACGTCGTGAAATACGCGGAAAGAGAAGGGAAAAAAAAAACAATTCAACCCCCTTTTTGGTGTTTTATAGCAACGATTGCGTAACGCGAAAAAAAAAAGAAGAAAACAGAGCGAAGAGGAAGTAAAGTTTAAAGGCGGCCTCCAAAAATAGAGATATGAAAATCTGTCGGTTGGTGTGTGTGTGTGTATGTGCGCGCGAGGCGAAGCTATGAAGGCAAGGGCGTCGTCTTCTTCACCGAGAGAGAGAGAGAGAGAGAGAGAGCAAAGCGGTTCTATATACCAGGTGGCCATGGCGACGAACGTCGAGGCCTAGCCTGTCTGCATCAAAAGCGCTTGCGCTTGCCTTTCCGCTATATACACTCCCCTCCATTTATTTCAACGAACCGACCGATCAATACTTTTGCTACTATATACCTTATATATATGTATATTCGTCCCTCCCCATTTTGCTTTCTCTCTTGCTACCCTTCGCGCGGCGTTTATAACACACATATACACATACACATTCGTATTATAATCAACTTTTTTTTTTTTCGATAGAGAAAATTAAAGCACGTGCTTTTTTTTATAATTACTTTCTTACCAAGCTTTGTTATTGCAAGTTGTGCCGTTCGACTTCGACGACGACGATGAGTTTGCGCGAGGAACTTAAGCTCAACATATTCTTTCAATTTTCAATTAAGAACACAGCACATTCGGGTGGTGGTGGTGAGTAAAGAACACACCATACAACACAATTTTTCTTCACTGACAAATGATAATACAAAAAAAAGTGCGTGTGCGCGCGCGCGCTTTATGAAAAAAAAAAAGAGGGAGCGGGGGAGGAGAAGGAAACACACAGATGACGGTTCCAAGTTGATTATAGATGATGAGCTTTTTTTTCTTCTTGTTTTTTTTTTTTTCTCTTCGGTTTAGATTTAAATAACACACGGGAAGAAGAAGAATAATAAAAAAATGGAAAAAATGGAGAAAAAAAAAACCGAAGAAATAATAAAATAACGGAGAACGAGTGACGAAAGTAAAGGTGCACACGCGCCGCGCGGCTTAAAACGTTACGCGGCTAACTGGCTATTGTATGCTTCGCGAGAGGCGGCCAAGCTCAGACTGAGAAGCTCCACTATAGGGGGATAGCCAGCTTTGCCTGGGGTATCTCTACGCCGACAGCGCGCCACCGACCGGCGCGTCGTCAAAACTTTCAGCAACGCTTCTCTCTTGTATTATACGTGTGTGTGTGTATGTGAAGCATCGTCGGCGTCGGCCGGCTTTTTTTCTCTTTTTTTTTTTTATGTTTCTCGAGGGGGTTGTAGCTCGATCGAGCGGATATTTTTATTATTATTATTATTCTGTTCGGTTGAAATTTCTTTATAAAAATAGTACGAAATTTTCAGCGGTATAAACGCGGTGAAAGTATACACCTATATATAGAATCTGAAATCGAAAACCACCCTTCCGTTTCTTTTTCACTTCGTCCTTTTTTTTTTTCGCGAGAGTATCGAATTTTTCAAACGGGAAATCGGAAGTGTATACAATACCGGTTCGCGCGCGCGAGAGAGAGAAAGAGAGAGTGAGATATCGAGCGATGACGAAACTTTGGTATGCTTGCCAAAATATATATACTCGACTTTTATGTTATATATGCAAGTGTTGGATTGTTCCGTATTAACCCACGTGTGATGCATTTTACTGTATAGAGAATTTTTTTTTAAAGAGGGATTATATTTGGATTTTAACGAAAAGATCTTTGAATTATAAATAAAAAATTGATGCACGTTCGCGGGTTATAATACTTCTTTTTTTTTGGCGAATATACGCACGCGAGAACGCGATTTTCTTGAACGAAAAAGCATCTTCGGTATAGAGTTTAATCCGTCAGTTCTTTCTTTAAATCCAAGTTGGATTAAACATTTTTTTCTGTTCTCTCTTTCTCTCGTACATGATGTTCGAGTGTAAGAATAATTTTCCGTCTATTAGGGGAAGGGGGTTGGCGGGGACGGGGGATGAATGAAGTTTTTCGAGCATGCCATATGGTAAAATTCACACAGATTTATTTACTCGGGATTGTTTGAATGAAGTTTAGATTTTTTTTTAAATTTTAATAAAGAATGCAATTCGTTCGAAGTCTAAGGGTGATTGCAAGATTAAATCTCTCAATAATTATCGTTCACATAGATGATTTTTTATAATAAATTATCTATAAATAAAGTTTTCGTTTTCTTAATAAACAATTTTATTCAACCCTCAAAAATAAATATTCAAATAAAATTCCAAACAGGGAGCACTGAAAAAAAACAAGACCGTTCATTCCTACCCAAACTTAAAAAAAAAAAAATTAGATCCGTTAATTATCAATCTCTTTCACTAAAAAAAAAAAACACATGCAACTCTGCCCAATCAATAAACCTCGGTCTGAATGCGTGCATGCAACAATGGCGTCGTAATAATTTCTCAAATACCTGGAGCCAAGAACAAAAAGCATCAGCAGCCAGTAATTCTCCCCCTTATAGTCTCCCTAAACTGGCATGCGCATCTCTTTTTCCCAGACATACGTATGTAGAGGGGAGAATGATAATAAGCACCATTCGATTTGATGCTTTCTCTCATCTCTCATCTCTCTCTCCCTCGCAGAAAAGAGCCTTTTAAAACTGACCGACGTCGCTGCTATCTATATACTCGAAAAATTATTTTAACCGATGGGATTTTTTTTTACAACAGTGCTTTTTTTATTTAAATTCTTTGCTGTCGAGTATTTTCATTCGCGTAATATGTCGTATGCGAGTGATGTTAGTATTTTATCGATCGATGACTGTTTGCCGATAATATACAGAACAAGAAAAAATAGAAAAAAGAGACAACGTTTTTATGCTTTACGTTTGTCTAACCTTGAAACAAGTTGGTTCGCATGAAAAAAAAATAAAATTTACTACGCGTTCGTTCGAACGTATATACTATGCCGATTGGTAAATACATTTGTTAATTAGCAAAAGAAAAAAAATATATTCTTTTCCTCTCTAATTACACTTTCGCTCATTGCAGCGACAACTGTAAAAGCCTATATATACATACGCGAACGTATCAATGGTATATCGTGCAGACTATAAGCGTCATCGCGACTACAGCCAGTCTATAACAAGTGTAAAGTAATTTTGCACATGTCAATTCGCACATGCTGAGTATAAACTTGAAGAGACAAAGTTTTCCTTTTTTAAACTCGTCGATTTAAGCAGGAAGAAAGAATTGGTATAATATTTCTATTATCGCAATAATCGATTGTACTGATATCTGTCCCCGACATAGACGACGACGACGACGACGACGAACGAGGTATATGAACCCCGTTTTCTCTCTCGTGTATGCATGCATATATAGAGCTCGCAACCCCCAAGTTATATACTTTGCTCAGGCTGAGAGAGCAAGAGAGAGAGAGAGAGAGAGAGCGACACATGGACCCCCGATCAATACTAGCAACCCGAGCGCCGCCCCTCCCGACTATATACATACTACCAAAGGGGGCGCACACACATACATATACACACACACGTGCTAAACTTTTGCCAGGCATGCAATGTATGTGTGTGTATAAGAGATATTTGCACTCGCATGCATATATAAGATTCTCTCTCATTTGAGTTGGAGTTGAATTTTCAATTTCGGGGGGAGAGAATATATAGATTATCTTGTTTTCTTTTTTCTCTTTTCATACTTAATGGTTGATTGCAACATGCCACGTTTGTTCGATAAATTTCACGACAGAACGGAGAAGGGACAAAAAAAAAAGTATTTCGAATTACGAACTCGATCGAAGCAATTCGTTCGTAAAAAAAATTCAATTCCGAAATCTCGACCAACGCGCGTAACGAAAAACCAGAAAAAAAAGGCAATTTCGCGCGACCGAAAGACGCAGAAGAGGGTTAAAAAAAAAAAAAGGCAGCTCATCACCGAATGCACTTGACCCTAAAACCTGGCGAGCAAAAGCAAAAGCGCGCGCATAGCATAGCTGGGGCCGTACCACCACCGCTTTTCCCTTTGAACTCGTCCTCCCTCTCTTGCAAACATCGGTTTAGTTATATACATATACACGTATAATACACGATACACTATAACGCGAAAGAAAACAAAAAAAGTGATCTTTCTCTCAAACTTCACTCGTCACTTAGTAATCCAAAGGAAATGAAAGAGAGAGAGAGAACATTGATTTTCTTTATAGGCACACACACACACACATACACATAGGAGCGATAAATCGATGCGCGACCTTTCTCGACGTTGCTGTAGTATATAGTTGTAGTAGTCGTTTGGTCGTAGTAGTAGGGAGATGCGCCACGAACGCGCGGATGCTGTGCGCAGAATATATATTTTTTTCGGGGAGAGAGTATATAGCTTGATAATAATAATCCTCTCTCTCTCTTTCTTTCTTCAAGACAACAAATTGTAAATAACACATGATAATAATAATAATAATAATAATATAAATGATATGCAAGAAAAAAATTAAAGAACAGAAGAAAAAAATAACATACCGTCTTTAGCTCTTATTTGTCGGGGATCTTTATAGTGCGTATCTCTTTCTCGGCTGGCCGGCACACATTATTATTTTTTTTCAAAAATATCAATAACAAGATCGAGAACAGAATTAAAACTCATATGCGAAAAAAACAAAAAAACTGATATCGTCGAAAAAAAAAGTAACGAAAGAACTTCAATTCAAACGATCATTTCTCCTGTATATATATATCGTGAACGTATTTTCTTTTTTTTTTTTTCAATTTTTTTTTGGGGTGAAAACGTGCCTTATTGTTATATATTTTTATCACAGTAGTCTCATAATCGCGAGACGAAGAAAATTCCAGCGCTGCTCTGGTTCGTTCGGCCGATCGCCATTGAATTTGCAAAAAAAGAGATAAAGGAAGAAAAATCTCAGCGACAGGGTGGTAGTTGCTGCTGTTTCTGCTGCCACGCCCTTTTTCGTGCCAAAGTCCTCCGTCCTCTCTTCGTTACGTATACTCTCTCTCTTTATCTGTCTCTTCAGCTGACGAAGTTTTGTTTTTTTTTTGTTCTCCTCGCGATTATTTTTCTTCGTATAAGATAATACTCGAAGTCGGATAGTTTTGCGCGTTATGTGTGTGTATATATGTGTGTATTTTCAATTTTGTAATTGGAAATCAGAGGGTAATAAAGAAGTTGGTATAGTTGGATAATTATTGTTGTCCGAATGGGATAAAATGTATACGTGTACGTAAGTGTGTTAAATGTATAAATGTATATATAGAGAGATGATCGTATCTATCTATATATATATATGTTATGAACGAAGAGAAACGCAATGGCTTGGTGTGGTGCGGTAACAAAACTGAGGCCGGTTGGCCGGGAGAAGCAAACCCGAGCCGGGCTTGCTGCTGCTGCGACGACTCCGTTATACACACGTATACACATTGAAAGAGCACGGCCCAGGGGTTGCTTGCTTCGCGCCGGCGCGTTAAGAGCACGTCAGAGAGAGAGAGAACTTCCAGCCCTTGATTATCGATTCCAAACCCAAGCTAGGCACACATATATACGTATATACGCACACTTTTGCACTATGTGCTCCACAGTCATTCAACTGATATCGGACGCAAACCTTTTTTTTTTTAGTGGGAGGAGAAATGTGTTGAATTATTTTTTATTTATTTTTCTTTTTGGGGGGAAAGGGAGAGAGAGAGAATGTAATTTTCGAAACGAGGTTTTGGTTGAACGACAAGTTTTCTTTTTTTTTCTTTTTCAATTGAAATTCGTTTCCACAGAGAGAGAGAATCGAAAGACTATTCGGTGCTTGAATGCTTTTTAAATTGAGAGTTTCTCGCGTACGCGGATGCTGAGGATTTTATATATTTCTTTTTTTTTTTTTACTTTTATCGTCGTCTAATCAATTTTTAAAAGCGAAAGATCTTAACTTTTTAATCATAATTCAAAAGTATATATAAATTCTTGCAAATAACTAGGTATTTTAATGCTGCACGTATATATAACTACTGCGAATGAATAAAAGCAGCGAGAGCAGAGCAAGAAGATTTTCTAATTAAAATTATATGCAAGTCATTAACCCCATTTTTCGCGAATAATTAAAAACCACCGACCTCTAAAAAAGCTTAAACGAAACAACACACTCTCTTGAAGCCACACAGTATATCCAGAGCAACACCTCAGGGCAAGCCATTAAAAAAAAAAAAAGCTCATACGATGATGTGGGTCACGTCGGACGCGTTATTTAACCGTTTTGCCGATTCTAGAGAGAGAGGGAAAAAAAAGCGGGTACCCGCTCGATAATTCCTTTCGAGAGATCTCTAGATAAGAGAACGTTATAGCTTGCTGCTGCTTTTTTTTTTTCACTACAACACCGATCGATATGAGCCGGTTTGTCGACCCTCCCCTCTCTCTCTTCGTAGCGATATCGCGATGTTTGAAAAATTAACGAGTAAATTTTCGCCCACCCTCTCTCTCTATTTTTCAAGTGGAAAACAAGGGGTGGTGAAAATTAATGTTTAAGCATTGTTTTCCTTTTCTTTTAGGATAATTATGTGATTACAACGTACGGAGTAATTGAATGTTTAGCTCAGGGTGTGTTTGTGTGTGCGCAAGGTTATACAGTTTGATTAATTGGAAATACGATATTTAAATTAATACGAAACTTCTGCATACACGTTCTACTTTCGAAAATAGGAACTTGATGAATTCTCATAGCTTTGTATAAACGCAAAGCAAATGATTCGTTAGTTCACGCAAATAAGAATGTATAATTTTTCAATTTTTTTTTTGCGAAAGTTGCAGATTTCATCAAAACATACATCTTCCAGCGCGATGTGCTTAATATTACACGAGATGAGCAAACGTAATCTAAAAGAGAGAAAACTCCATCCAAGATTAAAAGTCTTTTAGGGTCTGAGTGGTAACCTCGCAAAATGAGAATCCACCAGTTTTTTTTTTCAAAAAGGAATCTCTTTTCCACGCTTTGCACTCTCTTTCTCGCGCTCGAGAAGAAAAAAACACGCACACACACAGCGTGTACGAACTAATTACACTGCGCATGACTCTTCTCAACCACAAAAAAAAAAGAAGAATATACTATATCCCAAGCAAAAGAGCAAGAGAGAAAGAGAGAGAGGTTCTATGCGGCGAGAAAGAGAATATATACGCAACATCGACAAAACATCACCATGACGACAACACAGTGGGCAACAAGAAAAAAAAAAAGGGCCAGTGGATAAGGCATATCGCTGCCTATATACGAAGAGAACTTAGTTGTCGCTCGACTTGTGACACATCAGCAATGTCCGAAGCTGAAGACGGTGCGTATTCAAATACATACATATATAATATACAAAAAAAAAACACGAAAGATTCGTATACACGTAAGCTCTCTCGGAGCTTCATCGCGTGCAAACGATAATTTTACACGTCCGAGAGAATGCATGCAGCACACACATCACGCGAGATTTTCGTGCGAGAAGGAGCAGAGATCGCACGGTTGCGATATGACGGCGAACCTGGGGGAGGGAAGCGATTTTCTGTTTTTGACGCGATAAACGGCGAAGGTTTGAGTGAGAGGGAGAAAGAGAGCTTGAGTAAGTTCTACTTGCAATGGCTTGTTTTTTTTTTTCCTTTTTTTTTGGGAAGGAGAGATTTTCATATCATCTTGTAACAGCTTGCGTGAGAGCTTACACTATACGTTGAGAATATTCACGAGCGCACAAAATTTCTTTAAAGCTCAAGTGCGCGAGTGTTATGTAGGCCGACAGGATGTTTATTATCGTGATTTGATTTGTCTAGAAATTATATTTGAAATTTTTATTTCTAAATTATAGGTTGCATGAAAATTTGAGATTATGTGCAGTAGGGAATCTTCGGTAAATATTTTACACGAATTTTCGACGCTTAAGACGCTCTTGGTGAATGCAAAATTAGATGCTGCTGCACGAGCGTTATAACGCGAGAATACACAGAAGCTTAAATATCTAATCCTGCATTATTTTACAGCGACAAAATTATTAACCCATAATTCAACGCATAATTCATTTAAAATTCAGCTTTAATACAAAAAAAAAAAAGAAAAAAATCATCGTACTAACGAACCGAATCAAAGACCCCCTCCGAAGGATAACGTGAAAAAGCCTCTACGTCGCGCGCGCGACAAATGACGCAAGAGTATATATATATATAAGGGTGGAGTTTTACGCGACGGCGACGACGACGAGTGAATCATTGATGCGAAGAAAGTGTGAGTGTGAGTGTGTATGTGTATACACGACTATGACGTAAAAGGCTGTCCCTCTCTCTCTTTCTCTCTCTTCTCCTTCTGTGTTCTACGTAGACACGGCCATTCACGTATAAAGCACGTGCTTCGTTCTTTTTTTTTTTTTGCCGGTTTGACGCCGCTAAGGATCGAATAATCAACAAACGGTGTTTTATAAGCAAATTAACGTAAGTCGTTGTGTATGTGCGAGTCTACAGGTCGCGGAGGATTTATTATTCAATTGCGCGAGTTGTATAGTCAGGCTATTTATGTCGTCGCTGTGTGTGTATATGAAGTTTATTGACAGCGAGTAATGGGTGACGATGTACGTTGGTTTAAAGTTCTAAAATACTGTGTTTAAACGAATGCGTTGATGTGTGAAGGACAGTGCGGCTGACGATATTGTTGACTGTTACTACTTGAATGTGCGCGCAGTTTAAGTGAGGTGTAATTTGCTTAATTGAATCGATAGAATTATTCAATTTTCTTTGAATATGACGAAAATTAACAATTTGCCAAATCTTTTTTTATGTCAATATTGCTGAAAATTATTTTGTGTTCGTAAAAAAAAATTTTATCTGCAGACATGTGATGTATAAATATCGAAATTTTCTTTTTCTCAATTATATGCAGAAGTTTCATTATAGCTTTATTATTTAGATGATAATTAAAGTACAACGATTTTTTTTTAAATTTTTGTCAAACTTTTGATTTATATAAATTACAATGTAAATAGACATTAAATAAAAGCTTTGAAAATACAAACCAATTGATAGACCAGTCCGAGCTAGATCGGACAAAGTGCTTAAAAAAAAAAACTTTGCTCTTTTTCGAAATTGCAACACCCATGTTAGAAAGTTCACGAAAAAAAAAATCGTGAACCATATAACCTATAGGATTTGGCGCTCAAGTAAAAACACCTATATTTTTTGAAATTATCGTTCAATGATTATTACAATCATATCAAATGGTACATAACCATCATTAGTACGTCTGAGACAAACCCCGGCAAGTTTGTTTATACATTGACTACACTTTATTGTTGCATATAAAGCGTTACGCTCTTAACTCATCAAACTCACGAATTATTCGTAATCATTTCTAACAGGGTACAGTTTAGGCTTCTGCAAAGGCTCGGCTCGGCTCGGGCTCGAAGATAAAACCTCGAGCAGGCTCGAGCTTAGCTCGAAGCTCCGAGCCCACGCGAGCTTTCCGAGCAGCTCGAGCTTTCGAGCTTTAGAGCGGCTCGAGATTTTAAGCTCTCAAATTATTTTACGCATA
>JAWWMK010035686.1:0-12864 GCA_035047105.1 Galeopsomyia nigrocyanea
TGTTCCTACTCGTCCCTTTACTTGATTGAGGTTTCGCCGTTACCAACGCGTATAACTGCGTGTATGCAGCCGCTCGTGTGTGTACTGCCGCTGTGTATGTTCGTAAGGATCATTGTGCTCTAGGGAGCTTTTTGTTATAACAGTCAGATTAGTTTGTCGAAGATTCGAATCAACTATAAGTGTATCAGTTCGTAAATCTTGCGACTCCTGATATTGGATAACGAAGAGTCATATAAACAATAGCTAATATCGATAATGCACAAACACACCAAATATAATTCGAACGTGAGTGAATAAAACACGATGAGTGTTCAGAAATTAGAGTAAGTTAAACGCACGAGTGGAGCGTCGATCGTGAAAATCGACGTTCACAGACGCCAAAGTGCTATATAATACCGAGTGTTCGTCGTGGCGCGTCGGAGATTTAGGTCGAATCGTTCCGTCAGCCGTCGAACTGTTCTCTATCGCGCGGAAGGTATAGTAGGTTCACTAGGTAGGAATTCACGGCCGAGTAATTTTGACGGAGTAGTTGACACGGGTTCTCTCCCTGGTTAATCGCTACAAAGGACATGGCTCGACTCTCTCTCTCTCTCTCTCTCTCTCTCTCTCTCTCTCGTTCTCGTTAGCTGTACGAATTAAACGGATCATCCGGCGTCGTGTGCACATATAAGCTTCTTTGAGGTTCGATCACGTGGCAGCACTCAGCACTCAGCAGTCTTGATTGCGACCTCGATGCCTTTCAGAATTAGAACGAGAAACTGCACCGATGGATGTGTGTGTCTACGTTGATCGAATGAATGTCCGTTTGGTTGGAAGACGCTGATACGTTATAATTAGCGTATATCGAGTGTGAGGAATCGAGCAGAAAAACAGATGAATTATAATAATAAACTATCGTCTTTCATAAATGTTTCCACATACAATTAGTTGGGTAATATATGCTTGATTACACTTGCAAATGCAGCGAGATTAATGGACTGAATCTTAAATAGCTTGCACACTGGCACGGTAATCAACACATTACTGCGGTTACTCACCGATAATTATCACAGGTATATACCCGAGTTGAAACAGATGCTCGTGTATATATATGCACATGTTGCTCTCCTCCGTAACAAAAGCACATACGATGTAATTTCGTTGTACTATTTCGATAAGATATTTCATCGCCGCGAGCGAAAACAGAACACGAAAGAGAGATCAATATTTGCAGGCAGGCAGACAGCAGCAGCCTCGGCGAGTATTATTAGTTTAATTAAAGCTGGCGTATGTGTTACGAGCCTCGTGAATAGATTTCCACTAATTAATATCTTCAATTATTCGACGATTCTGCTGCGAAAAGCTAATTTCGGTATAGAAACGTGAGAAATGCAAACGAACGTATACGAATGGAGAACAGGAAGTCGAGATGCATTATATAAAGTTTATACATTCCTAATTCGAAGAGAGAGAGAGAGAGAGAGAGAGCGTCGAGTTGAAAATACGTTTTTGCTTTGGATAGATGGATTATAAAAAAATGTTTGTTAGCGTACGCCACCTCTCGAACGCAAATAAACAGGAAAAAAAATTTATTTTTCAACTTTCGTCCCACCGGCAAATAAATCAGCAATACTTCAAACAGTGCTCATTAACCCGCACGCTCGCGTGGATCGGAGCACATCACACGGGGGGAATATAGAAATCTGTGCGCTCGCGCGTGATTCGCGGCTTTTCGATATTTCGTTATTTTTGTATTTTCACGGAGCGCCGAGCTCTCTCTCTCTCTCTCTCTCTCGCGATGTATACCCCTCCAAGCGAGAGAGCACATCGATTGAATTTCAAACGAAATTCAAATTACGCATAATTCGTTTAGTCCGATGACGGGGAGAGAGAGAGCATATGAATGCGCCTCGCGCTGAAAACGCGTTACGGGGATTCTATTATTGGATGGGGGTGGCGGTGGTGGTGGTGTACGCGAACGTATTCGTTAAAATTCTCCGATCTCCGCGTGTGCGCTCGTATCCGGTAACCCGCGGGGCTTGAACTACAAAAAAAAATTTATACATACGTATTTCGGGAGCTGTTCCGGTTATTTTCTCGATTTGATGGATCTCGATAAAATGAGGTTACAGATTTAAATTTCCTCCGCTCGATTAGAAATTTAGTATGGCTGCCCGAATAATTTTTAAGGCCCCTAATGGGAAGGCTGGATAGGCAATATAATGGGGCGTTTGTAGGATGATCATAGGTGCTTTACTAGACCGTATACAAAACAACTGTGTTTTTTTGTGTCCACGTTGGGATACGCCTAATCTAAATTTTCAATATATTGAAGTACTGCATTAATATAGTTATTATATTAAACTCATAAATGTCCCTATGGTTGGAAAAATAAATTAGTTGAGTATATAATCTCTTCAACAAATAATTTTGAAGCATTGCGAATTACAGCCAAAGTAATTATAAGATGAATTCTAATTGCCTAATTGACATAAACATGTAAGTAATAAAATCCGGAAAACTTAGAAATTATAAATTGTGAAATAAATTTTGGAAAATGAAAAATAAGTTTGGAAAAAATTACATCTACTATCAACTATATGTACCATACAAAAAAATTTTGTTCTCAATAAACAGCCTAAAGAGGTCAGGAAGACTACTGACGAAACGTCGCACATTCAAACATCTGTGTTTTCGAATTTCCATATACCCAGTTGCCCTCAGCGGATTCATTTCTCAGTACTGGTTACTAAAAAAAATCTTTTCTACGATTAAAAAAAAATTTCTCACACCTCTCACATTGTTATTTTAGAAAAATTTAAATAAACCTAATTAAGAAAGTAGTAAATTTTAAATTAAGAAAAAAAAATTAGTTACAATTTTGAGGTAAAATAGACGGCTAAACGTTCTTACTTACATTTTCAAGATGCGCACGTCTTGCATACACGTAGTACGCTGTGTCGGCTGCCGAGACAAACTGTGATATACATCTAAATTTACTTTTTTTATAAGTTGTAGGTTTAAAGCGATCTGAAGAGTTTTAGCCCTCTTCAGATCGCTTTAAACCTACAACTTATAAACCATGGAGGGTGATCTTCAACAAACGTTACTTTTTTTATCTACAAGATTTATTCACAAACAAATTGTATGAAGAAGTCACAAGGAAAAAAATGTAAAAGCTTTAATAAAGACCTTATAGGGGAGTCAGAGCTTCTCAGTAGGGATTTTATAAACACCCTAAAATAATTTCTAATCAGGATGATACCTAATGTATATATAGATACGTGAAAAAAAAAACGAACATGAAAATTTTCATGAAACAAAGTTACCTTTTCAGAATTGATATAAATATGTAAAAGGACTGCCATTAGATCAGCAACATTTATTTTTCTTAAACATATTGTAAAAAATGACCGTAGAGTGCTTTTACGTAAACAAAGTCACTAAGGCATAAACTGGCAATTGAGATTATGATTGTATAAGAAGGTTCAAACTGATATGCACATTCTAATCAATTGAAATTTTGCCCAAAAAACACGAACATCGTAGTATAATACATTGGTAGTAAAAAAAATGAATATCATTCCGATCATCAAACGTGAATAAAAAACTGAATAGGAAAACTTGTATCAAGTACATGAATGATGTCTCTGTTTTTCGTTTATAAATGACATGCAATCTTGATATACAAAAAAAACTCGAACATTTTGTGTAACACATAGGTAGTAAAAAAAAATGAATATCGTTCCGATCATCAAACGTGAATGAAAAACTGAATAGTTTACTTGATTTTTAAACGTTGGATATAAAAAAAGTGGAAAAAAATGAATTTCAAATTGACCAGACACTAAGTATCGGAAAACTTGCATAATGTATATGAATGTTGTCTCTGCTTTTCGTTTATAAACGACACGCAATCTTGATATACTTACCACTTGATATTGAGTTGTTACTGCGCCAGGATTGCAAAATTTTTTTTGAAAACTATAGTTTTTTTTAAATTGCTTGTTGCGGCAAGAATTACGTTATGGCGTTTGTCTTTTTGTTGGTTCTAGTGTTATTTTTTATTTGTTTACACATCTTTATTAGATATAGTGAATATGGCCGAACCATGGATCAAATTCCCGGACCGCCAGCATTACCATTTTTTGGTAATATATTATTATTTAATACTTCTCTAGGTGAGTGATTTATTTTTCTTTTCCATTTTGCGCTTTCTTCGGTTCATCCCTGATATTCTCCCAAAAACATTATCTGGAACAATGGGGGTAAAAAGCATGATAATAATAAAAGTTAAAATTTTCAGAAGAAACATGGTTATCAGTTCGACGTTTGCAAAAAGAGTATTATCCTATTTTTAGACTATGGAGAGTAACGAATGCGTCAGTGATGACATGCCATGCAGATGACGTGAAGGTATTTAGCGCTATAAATTTATTTTTGTTTTGTTTCTCACTTTATATTGTTGTAACTGTTTCGTTATCATTTGTGATTATTCATAGACTATTTTTACCTGTAAAAAAAATATTGCCAAAACGACGGAAATAAAAAACACGGAGTTTCGTGGCAATAGTGGAATTATATCATCGGATGGTCAGTATGCCTTCTCGATTCGAAAGAAAAAAGTTGAGTAAATATAAATTTACAATGGAATATATTGCTTTATTTTTCATAGGTACCCTCTGGTACCATCGGCGTAGAATAATAAATCAAGCTTTTACTCCAGAATTACTAGAGCATTATTCAAAAACCGCTATCAAACATGCCGAAAAATTTGTTTCGGAACTTCGTGGTCAATCTAGAGATTTCCTTCTGAATACTCCACCAGAGTTTTTAAAATTGGCCTTGAATATAACCCTTGGTAAGCAATACTGAAATTCAATATTAAAAATAAATTTATTATATTTTTCAATAAATAGTAAGGACTTTATTCATTTTTACAGAAGCAACGATGGGATTCGATCTTGACAAAATTAAACCTGAAGAAGAAGTCAAGTTTAAGAATGCGTTTTCAGAACTAAACGCACTCGTCACGTGGAGGTATTAATATTCTATTTTACGTTAATTTAAAGACATAAGAAATAACAATTCGAAATATAATTATACTGAAAAAAAATTTCACTCGTTTCAAAAAGAATTTTCAGGCCATACATAACCAACTGGATGTTGAAATTTTTACCTTTAGGACGTCATCAACTAAAAATCGGCAATGATGTTTATAATATAGCGGAAAAAGTAATATTGTTTTTTTCATATACATAAAATTGGATAACTAAGTATTTATACCTAGCATATTCTGTTGCATTGCATGAAATAGATTTTAAATGAACGTATAGCTTGCCGTGAGCAATATGAGCATAATATTTTGGAAAATTCCGTAGATAACCCAAAAAGAGATAGAACATTTGAAGGAATAAAAGGTACGGATGCATTCTGTAATTTTTGATGTGCTCAAATATTTATGCTATATTGATTTGCTAATAAATTCCTTTCAGAGAAAGAACAATTACTCTTCATAAGTGATGTCTTGCTGCAGGCAGAGGAAAAAGGCTTGATAGACAGGGGCGGAATATTCCATGAAACTTCGACGCTTTTACTAGCAGTAATTAAATCTTTTAAGATTACATTTTCTCCTGTTTGTACCTAATATTATCCATTTTATATTATTCGAAACAGGGCTTTGAAACAACAGGTACTCAGATGTGCTTTATTTTAGCACTGCTGGCAGAAAATAAAAGAGCCCAGGTAGGTTAACATGCTATGAAGGTTATCTTTTTCAACTATAGATACATTTTTTAAAAATTTTTGTAGGATTTAGTTAGAGCTGAAATTTTAGAAACCTTAGATGCTGGGGAGAAGAGAATAACGGCAAATAGTGTAAAGAAAATGCAATATCTTGATCGCTGTGTCAAAGAATCAATGCGATTGTTCCCGGCTGTTCCGCATATTGGTCGTGCGATCACAGACAGTATAGAACTCGGTAATTTTATCCCTCAATAAAAAAATGTTATCTCTGTTTTCACATGACTGATACCAAGATTCGATTTCAGGCAAATACAAAGTTTTACCTGGAACGGAAGTATATATAAATATTTACGACTTGCATAGAGATCCCAAATTCTGGCCAGAACCTGACACATTTAATCCAGACCGGTTTCTGCCAGAAAACATTCAACTTCGTCATAAATTTTCATTTGTGCCTTTCGGAGGGGGTTTACGCAATTGCATTGGTAAATATGAAAATTAATCGGAATCTATACTTCAATCAATTGTCATGGCAATTTTAGAGAAACTATGCTTTAAATACGCATTATACGACTTTCAGGACAAAAGCTGGCAATGATACAAATGAAGACTTTAACTGCTTACATAATTCACAACTTCATTTTAGAACCTGCTGATTTAATAGCCGACCAGAAATTAAAAATTAAAATCACATTAGCGCCCGATAAATATTCGTTGAAGTTTATTAGAATAGATCATTAATGGAGAAATCGACGCAATTTCGATGTAATAATCTGTATGGTCAATTTTGAGTTTTAATGAAAATTTCTAACAAGGTAATTGTTTACCCCATAACTGTCTATATTTTCCAGCGAATAAATGTGGTTCTCGGTTATGGAAAAATAAACTTGGTGTCAATCGATTTTGCTGAATTTCCGTATTTCTTTTTCATATAATTTTAAAGTATAATAATATACGAGAGAAGCATTTTAAAACTAATGAGTCCTAGTTTACAAACGCTACAATTGGCATTGTATGAAATCAATCCTCGAAAATCCAGAATTAAAAACTGTTTCGTTTACGTAGAACTGCACGTGTGCCTGCATATAATCTCAAGACTTTTTCTTCCTTGAAGAGAAAGCCTGAAGACGGCGATTGCTCAAAAAATTTTCTTTTTGGCCATAATTTTTTTGTTTTTGTGTTTAGAACATCAATTTCTTTTATTGTAAGATCTAAACGTACTGCATCTATTCAAAGAATTATTTTGATGCACATATTGTTCATTTGGATTACCGAGGCATTTTCATAATTTTTAATATATTTTATTCAAATTTGATATATGTTATTAATACATGTATCCCACACCTACGAAAATAAAAAGCCACACTCACGTGTAATAGAGAAAACAAATCGAAGATTGACTGTTCGAGATTGAACGAAGAACACACAGTACATTCGAACACATTTTCATTTGTTCATTAACAGCAATTCACACTATTTACAAAACAGTTACATATTTATCGTTTGTTTTCAACAATATGAATTGCTGTTGACACATCTTTTCACAGTCGCCAACGAACTTTCAATACATTCAGACACGCTTTTCAAAACAGTTTTTACGTAACTTTTCAACGTTTGTACATTAAAGAATATAAGTCAAGCTTTCTTTAATTTCTGTGTTGTGTTCTAATTTATTCCATTCTTCTGAATCTACGTGCGCAAACATTTTGTTGACTCTTGCCTATCTACATTTTTCGTGCTATTTGGAAAAGCATGCCAGTAATGTAATTAGTTTACTAGTTAATAAATTCTACTAGCATTATGTTCATTGCCATTAAGTTGAAAAATTATAATAATACAATTAAAGATATCGTCAAAGTCACAAACATCTTTCGGAAAAAGTTCTCTTTCTACGAAACCGTCAAGGAAGCACTCCGCCAATGCAATTGGCAGCGTTCTTTTCTAATTAAAATAACAAATTTTCATTAAAAAATTATAATTATAATTGAATCTAGTTGTTAACAAAATGTAACCTTTTAACAACTGTGCTATCTTATTTAAACCTAAATGTGTCGTCAATTATCTGAAAAATTTTTTCTAATTGCAAATTAAGTAATCTTATAAATATTTCTTTATCTCGCGATGCTATGATATTGTGAAAATATTACACTGAGAAAAAATCATGGTTAATACAACGGATTAGCTGTTAACTCAACGGGTTAGCCATTAAAGCAACTGGCCCTCTATCGATTTGACTGCGAAACTGCTCAGTTTACAGAGGCTCTGTTGAATGGATGTAACTCGCTCAGTTGGAATGAGTCAACAGCAGAGAATCTGTTGTTTTGATGCCCACGTCGGTCGAAATAACAGCGGCTAAGTTGAATCAAGTAAAATATCGACATTGAAACGAAAGAACCTATTTAGTTAAATTCGTTTGTTTTAATAGCATGGATATTAAATTGACATAAATTTATGCTGTATCAACAATATTTTTTAAATTTTCTCTTTAAAAGCTTATGTTATTTGTATTGGCGATTAATTTAAATGCGCAGCATTCTTAAAAATGATTTGATGTCAACTATTTAACATCTTGGCCACAAATCGTCACGGTGGCTCAGCCGGCTCGACCGGACCAAGTTCGAATCCTACCACCGGCACTTTTTTTAAACATAAAAAAATTGTTTCATTGTCAAAATTCGCTTCTGATCACGCATGTTGCGCATGTAAATGTGAAAAGAGCAAAAATAATTACGAAGCGTGAAATCGAGATTCTGGCGGTCAAAGATTCATTGACTAGCCGCTAGGTGGCTTCACCTCAGGCTTTGCATTACAAAAGCGCAATTCGCAAGCGGCAGACAAACCCGTCGATTAGTATATAAGAGAATTTTAAGACACTACTACAAATACAGCGAGCGAAAGCGAACTAGTGTGCGAGAGCGAGGTCTTATAAGTTAGCGCCCAAAATCGAAAATTTTAGAAAATCGAAAAAGTAAGTATACCGTTAGATTAGGCGTCCCATTAGTAATAAAAAAGGTTCTATGCAATTCGTTTGCGCGTCAACGTTTAACCCCTTAAAATAGCAAAAAATCCATTTGGGTGCTGGGTCCAGTACCCAAATTTTGTTTTGACCATAAAACCTTTAAAAATCGAATCAAAATTAATTTTGAACTAGTCAAATCGTTTAGACGTGAGACGCCTAAACGGCGCCCATGATAAAATCCGCAATAAATTAATTCCTAAGCTAATTAAAAGCGAATAATTGATTCCTCCCTTATACAAGACTCCAGCCACGGCACTGCGCACAGCCACGGCGCATGCATTTGAGCACCAAAATTTGAATATCTCAAATAGGCATGTTCGAAGATGTCTCGGATGACGGCCAGGGAGCTCCAGGGTAATTTACGACAGAATGCTCTAGACACTAGGCCGAGTGTTCAGGTGCACCAGGTCGACGGCGAGGGTATCCGGATCGAGCGCTATACCAAAAATCAAAAGTTTGAGAAAATCGAAAAAGTAATTATAAAGTTAGATTAGGCGTCCCTTAATTAATAAAAAAGGTTATATGCAATTCGTTTGCGCGTCATCGTTTAACCCCTTAAAATTGCAAAAAAATCCATTTGGGCGCTGGGTCCAGCGCCCAAATTTTGTTTTGTCCATAAAACCTTTAAAAATTGATCAAAATTAATTTTGAACTAGTCAAATCGTTTAGGCGTGAGACGCTTAAACAGCGCCCATGATAAAATCCACGATTAATTAATTCCTAAGCTAATTAAAAGCGAATAATTGATTCCCCCCTTAAACAAGGCTTAAGCAACTGCGCTGCATTTGAGCGCCAAAATTTGAATATGTCAAAAAGGTTCGTTAATGCAGGCTACGCATATTCGAAGGTGCAGTCTCGGGCAAAGGCGAGGAGCTCTGTCTTGGGTAATTTACGTCAGGATGCTCTGGACACTAGGTCGCGTGTCCAGGTGTATCAGGTCGACGGCGTAGATCGCCGGGTCAGGCGCTACAGGGCAATTTGATTAAAATTGCTCTGGGCATTCTCACAGAATGTCCAGGTGTACCAGGTCGACGGTGAAGGTGTCCAGGTCGGGTGCTCAAGGTTGATTTGTGTCAAGATGGTCTGGGCACCCGTTATGAGTGTCCAAGTAGACCTGGTCGACGGCGAAGGTGTCCAGGTCGGGCTCTACAGGTCGATTTGTGTTATGAAACTCTGGACACCTTCTCCGAGGGTCTAGGTGTACCAGGTGGACGGCGAAGGTATCAAAGTCGCGCACTAAAGTTTGATTTGTGTTAAGATGCTCTGGGCGCCTGCTCCTAGTGTCCAGGTGTACCAGGTCAACGGTGAAGGTCTCTGGGACAGGTGCTAAAGGGTGATTTTTGGATTCCGAAGCTATTAGATACAAACGGTGTGGTGTGTGGGGTCATAAGCGGCCAAACTCGAATAATAAGTACAAAAAAAGAGTTTGAACAGCTTTTGAATAATTTGAGGCCCTGAAAAGGGCCGATTAACGTAGTCGTGCCAGCGCCCACATTTTCTTTTGCCCACAAAACCTTTAAAAATTGATCGAAATAATCAAATCGTTTAGGCGTGAGATGACTAAACAAATCGATCTGTAGCGCCCGACCTGGACACCTTCGCCGTCGACCAGGTCTACCTGGACACTCGTAACGGGTGCCCAGAGCATCTTAACACAAATCAACCTTTAGCTCCCGACCTGGACACCTTCGCCGTCGACCTCGTACACCTGGACATTCTGTGAGAATGCCCAGAGCAATTTTAATCAAATTGCCCTGTAGCGCCTGACCCGGCGAGCTACACCGTCGACCTGGTACACCTGGACACTCAACCTAGTGTCCAGAGCATCCTGACGTAAATTACCCAAGACAGAGCTCCTCGCCGTCGCCCAAGACACCTTCGAATATGCGTAGCCTGCATTAACGAACCTTTTTAACCTATTCAAATTTTGGCGCTCAAATGCAGCGCAGTCGCTCAAGCCTTGTTTAAGGGGGGAATCAATTATTCGCTTTTAATTAGCTTAGGAATTAATTTATTGCGGATTTTATCATGGGCGCCGTTTAGGCATCTGACGCCTAAACGATTTGACTAGTTCAAAATTAATTTTGATCGATTCTTAAAGGTTTTATGGCCAAAACAAAATTTGGGCGCTGGACCCAACGCCCAAATGGGCTTTTTTTTTGCTATTTTAAGGGGTTAAACGTTGACGCGCAAACGAATTGCATAGAACCTTTTTTATTACTAATGGGACGCCTAATCTAACGGTATAATTACTTTTTCGATTTTCTAAAATTTTCGATTTTTGAGCGCTAACTTATATGTAAGACCTGCGAGAGCGTCCCGTGTATGCGTGCGATACGATTGTATTTTAGGAAAATAGCGAGTTAGGTATGTCCGAAAATGTAAAAAAAAACAGTATGCGAAGTTCCAAAATACCTAAGAGAATAAATTAATGAGGTGCGAACAAGGAGAGACGGATCAATTACGAATGAAGGGGTGGGTCGAAAGTGGGGAAAAAAATTTTTAACAGAATTTTCGTCCATAAGGTTGATTTAGAGTAGCTGATTTGACAGACGAGTTGGTCGACTCAACAGAAGTGCGTCTGTAAAACTGATATACCGGGTGTCTTGATTGAACGTCTTAGCCTCGGTTGCTCCATTTCAACAGAGCTTCTGTTGTTGATTCAACCAAATTTTTTTTAGTGCACACGTAAAAAACGTTAACTTCTTAAATGTTTAACCTAAACAAAGTTTAGTGTGTAAGGGAAGGCCCCTATTAGCGCCCCGTTACATTTGTACCATCTATTGCTTTTGCCTTATAACGTCTTTACGTGGTAAATAGGGTCCCCTATAAGTATCTCATAGGCGCTCTGAAATCATTTCTATTCGGGCGGTTGTGCAATACGTCGAGCTCACGATGTTTATTGATCGCTAATTAGTTCGTTTTCAGATAAATGAAATCGTCGATCAGTGCGATAAACCATTTTAAAAAAAGTCCGAGATTAAAAGTGAAAGTTTGATCGATCGAAAAATATGTATTAATTACACGTGAGAAAATCGTTATTAGCCAGTTTTGACATGCTGTTACGAGAGACTCGAAAGCACGGATTTCTTTTTTCAAATAAAACAACTTCGAAAGGGGATCTGTGCACATCACGTCAAAGCTCAAGCACCGCAAAATCTCCTAGGGCTATTGCCTCCCGCACTATATACATATACGAGTCGTCCGTTTGGTAAAAATTGACGTGCGTGCGGCGTAAAACAAATACACGGCAGCAGCAGCAGCAGAAAAAAAAGAGAGAAGAGAGATATAGAGCTGGGATCGAAGTGTGTGCTTCTCTCGACGCGCTATTATTACTTCTCGTCTGGTAAACTTGGAGATTCGCTCTCTCTCTCTCTCTCTCTCTCTCTCTCTCTCTCTCTCTCTCTCCTCACTAGAACCTCTCTGGGGATTAGCTCGCCGAGAAGAGAGATTTAAACGTTCCGCGAGTATCTTACTCTCATTATTTTATTCCCTTGCTCACTCCCTCGATCGTTGCGTATTATATATACCTATTTCTCTCTCGACTGTGAGCCGACTCAACTTTTTTTTTTCTTTTCGTTCCGATATCCCTTGGCGCTCTTCTTCTTTCTCACCTTTTTGTCGAGGGGGAGAAGGAGGAGTAAGAGCCTTGGAGCTTGTTCTTTAACTCGCTTTTTCTTTCCGGCTATCTTTACTTAATCTATTGTTCTCTCTCTTATCGAGTACCTTAACTCTCTTATTGAATGCGGCTACTCTCTACTGTTTGTATTGAACTTCACATTTTCTCTCCTCGGCGGATGCAAACAATTACAGATTCGTTTTATCACTTCGTGGGTAATGGTTATTCATGAAAAATTGGCGTGTAAATGTACAACAACGCTCGTTAAACTGATAAATTCTCATCGAATAATAAACGACGGAAAGGATATATTCATAGCAAATACTTGAATAAAGTAGACGATGATTTTGAATAAATTTCATATATATGTGAACACGCCTCCCGTTATGCGCTTATACGATGACGAATGGCGATATTATGCGTGGAAGTATATGAGCAATTCCACAAAAAAACTGCCATAATTCGGCACCGTTTGTCCGAATTTTCATATTAGAGGCACGCG
>JAWWMK010035697.1:0-12860 GCA_035047105.1 Galeopsomyia nigrocyanea
GGCGCTGCTGTATTGGCGTTGTGGCCTTATACTGTAAAAGTTCTGCCAATAAAAAACTTACTATACTATACTATACTCCTATACTTCGACTGTACGTGATCAAATGCCGAGCGACGCTTTTTGACTCGAAGCTAGCAGCAGCAGCAGAGTGGGAGGAGGTGCGGCTTTATTATCAATGAAACCTAAAAGGGGAAAGTGAAAGATGGCAACAACTGGGAGAGATTATGAGATTAGTTAGGACCGGAATAAAGTAGATTTTATTTTAAGAGAATGAAATGTTTTTTAGTGCTTTCTTACGGTTGTCAGATCAATATGATTCTTAATATACAAAAATAATGTTTATATTTTGTATTATGCTCAAGAAAATTCAAGTTCATTAAAAGCTCACTAGATAACTAGTATTTCATCAGGTAGCAAATGAAATATTAGTTTTTATTTTATAAAAAATCTAATGAATCATGTAACATCACATCAGAAAGAATTACTGGAAGTTTCCATTTCATGAATCGTAGCTATTTTGAATTTTTTGATTCTAGCAACACCAAAAATTTCTACAGTAAAAATGCAATTTACAATTTCACAACAATTTAACAATTTTTGAAAATAAAAGACATTGTAAAAACGGAATAGACGATCTTCGAACGAATGTGGGAAGAGATTGACGGATACTACCGCGACTCCCTAAATGTCAAGTTAATTGTAAAACAAGTGAATCGCATGAAAGGGAACAGATGAAGATAGATGCGAGGTGTATTAGCGTGATTAGACAGAGAGAGACAAGCTTTGGCGCGTCATGTGCCAACTCTCGTGCAGATGCATGAGTCTCTGTGGGTTCATGACATGCGTGCTTGGCTTTTTGTCATGCGTGAGCGCAGCTTGCGAGGTTTCACTACATATAATGTGTGGAGCACTTCATAAGCAGCCGTGCATATTCACACGTCTCTAATGTGCTTGGATGCTTCGATAGACCGCCGCAGAGTGTGGGAGAACTTTGCGTCCTTGCGAAACTTGCGGAGCTAGTCACAAGCTCGATTAGTTGGCCTTTGATTATAATCTTGCGTACTAGTAAACTCCTCCTTTACTTCGTCCGTTCCATTAAATTCACTTTACGGTTTTCTTGAACTTTTAAAGATTTCGAAAAGTTACACTAGCCTCATATTGGTTTAGGAACTTTCAAACTTTTTCGAACGATCCGATTTTTAAAGCTTCTAACTTCCGATGAGATTTTGCCGACTTTAAAGTCAGTATTCAACCCGAGAGATGTTTTATTAAAATTCGATTTTGAATAATTTTTTGAATATTTTTTCCTTTCGAAAATTGATCCCTCTTCAGATTTAAATTGTTATAAAAAATTTATCAAATTAAAAAAAAAACTTTGTCGAACTACGATAAAAGTATAAACTTGTCGCGCATCATTATACCTATCCTAAAATCATTGTCAACCGTCAGCATGTAGGCGATACCGAAACCGCACGATAATAGACACAAAAGAAGGCACTCGAGAGCGCGCGCGCACGCACGACACGTGAATTCATCGGCGAAGTGTGCCGTGGGAGACCGGATTTTCGCGCGACTGAACGATATCACCGAATTGCAAAAGTGCATTAAAGGTGCACCAATGTCTGTTTGCTTTTTGCTTCGATTTTCGCGCTTCGAAACCGGTATAATCGACGAGGCATGGACAAATGTAAATATTGAGGGATTTCTGCTCTCCGCTGCGCTCGACGTATCTTTTTTTTTTGGTATTTCTGATGCGTCGTAAATTACGCGTAATAGCTCATTAAAATGAATACGTGACGTGATTTCCAATTGTTTAATCGTGTATGCACGTGCGTGTATACGTATTTGTATGTGAAGGTTGTTCGGATTATAACCAGATTTTATACGAACAAAATGTTGAAAGTTGAGTATACTTTTTAGTTCGATTTTTAATCGCTAGATAACAAATAAAGTTTTGTAATTTTGTGTACTTTCATACTTAAATACATTTAAATTCATTTAAATTCATTGATAAATTGAATAATTATGCTATGATGTGAATGTAATAACGTGTTGCCCATACCGTCGCTTTAACATGTTCTCATAAAAAAATTATTATTTTTGCGATTAAACAATTAAAAATGCCATAAAAATTACAAAAATCTTGAAAAAAATTCATTTCTCACTTATTTTATTTAATAATTATCTGCCTCAAAAACAAATAAAACGCCCTCTTTCTATTGTAAAATATTTCCTACATCGGTAACCCAACTCCGATTTCCCAAGCTTCCAAACCACGCGTCAAGATCAAAGAACACCATATCTCGTCGTCGACGTGCATCAAGGAAATCGTTAAGTGAGAATGAGAAGGAAGAGAGACGAACAAAAAATTTGCAATTACGCAAAGACATCTGTGTGTATATACGCGCGCTACATGCACACTACAACAGCAGCAGCAGACCTTGAATATCGAGCACGTGCTACTGCTGCTGCTGCTGCAGCGAGAGAGAGAGAGAGAGAGAGAGAGAGAGAGAGAGAGAGAGAGAGAGAGAGAGAGAGAGAGAGAGAGAAAAGCCCTTCCGTTCGCAATGGCATAATTAATGCACAGTTACACCGTCGTGGGAAGACGTCGACGTGACGACGCCAAATCTGTGACAAAGCGCGTAATTTAGCCGTTAGATATATGATACCATCTTGTAAGTCGGTCAAGTTCCTCTCGAAAATTAACATTGCGACAAACAATTACGCCTGGTGTATTTAATAAGTCGTCGTCGTCCATTTGGTAATTTATCGTCTGTTGTGTGAGTACAAAAACGGTGTTTCTTTTTGTGTTTGCGGGCTAGGAAAAATACGTTTTTCCTCTCGGCAAGCGAAGTAATTCATCACTACTGCGGTATACAAGCAAGAAAGAAGAAGAAGAAGAAGGCAAGCAATTCCATTTCGCAAGTATCTCCAAAGAGCGACAGCAACAGCAGCAGCAGCGGCAGAGCTGGACGCAAACATTCTTTAGTTCCACATTTTACGAGAGATATCAGAAAGAATCTTCATCTCTCGCGAAAGAGAACTTTATTCTCTAGTCTATAAAAAAAAATAAGTACTCGTCGTCTTCTCTCTTGACATCCCGACATTTTGCAATTGTTTCAAAGTTAATACCTATTACTCTTGTTTCCCACAGAGATAATCTCGAGTTGTACAGCTCGAAAAGCCGTATAATTGAATTTAAAGAAAAAATCCATCCGCGCAATCTCCGAAAATTCATCATGAAAAATCTCTGTGCACGAGTGTATAAGGGACATGCATCTCTCTCTCTCTCTCTCCCCGTGCCAGAGGGCAAAAAGGGACGCCGCCGCCGCGCGCGTGTGTCTACATAGCCTTGCGAGAGAGAAAGAGAGAGAACGTGGTCTTGCGGTACTAAACGCCGCGTCGTCGTCGGTGATCCTATACCGTTAACTTCGACGCGCTGTACGTGCCTTCGAGCCTATATTATATATTTGCGTTGCATCGATGACATTACGTGAACAATTGAAATAAATAATTTCGAGGAATTGATTAAAAACGATACGAGGGTGGCGAAAGATAAAAGTAAAACAAAAACGGCTTACAACGGGGCTATACGATAAAGTCTCATTATTAACTTTTCAAATATTTAATTTCAGCTCCGCGTCGATACTCTCTTTCTCTCTCCCTCTTGTTCTTCATGTATATAGGTTCTATTTATAGCAGCATTGGAATGCAAGTGTGTGTGTGTGAGAGAGAGAGAGAGAGAGAGAGGGCGAGTACTTTATCGCGGTGTCGATAGCCAGCGATAAACTTAAAAGGGACTTTTTTTTTTAATTGCATGTGTACTTGGCGCCGTGGAGAGATTCGCCAACGGGATAAATTCAATTGGCGTTGTTTTCTTTCCTCCGATTTATGTCACGAGGAAAATCATCTTAAAATCAATTTTTCGAAGGAACAAAAAAAATCAGGCATACAATGATGCACGACGAAGCGCAAAAAAAGAGAGAGAGATGGTAAGGTATGATCTCGACATCGTAAATATGAGAGGAAATTGACATGCAAAGAGGGAAGGACCTCCTACTTTTGAGGATGGGTATATACATATATATTTCTTCAGCCGTTTGACTCTCTTTTTTATTTCTTCGTGCGTGCGTGCGCGCATAATTGAAAGTGACGGTACCCCCATAAAGCGTTCTTTGAGAGCCGCTCGCACAGCCTCTCTTATCGAAGAGTCTCTCTCTCGGATATGCGAGTACGTATACGATTTTCAACGTTAAATTTAGATCCTTATCGCGCGGAATTTACAGCGTTCTCCGTCTTTTTTAATTAAGCCGAGAGCGCGTGATCCTGCTTGACCGTGAATCTTTCGCTTCGCCCCCGAGAAAGAGAGTACAGAACAAGTAATTACAGTCGCAGCTTTGGTGTGTCGCTGCGGGCAAGGTTATATATACTCCTGCACACTCTGCACTCCGCCGAAAAAAATCTATATTTCCTTTTGTCTGTGCTGTATACGAAAAATATTCATGGAAATGCCAGACTCGAAAAATTTCACACAATAAAAACAATCAAGAGCGAGGAGGAGACGACGAGCAAAAAGAACGTGAGCAGCATTTCCATACAACTCGTAGAGAGAGACACGGAAGTCCTTTAGCGGCGATCGATGGGGAAAGAGGGAGAGAGAGGGGTAAATGCAATTCCTCCACGACGTCAAAGGCCCTTTTCAGGATCGATTGCCAACAGAGCGGTTGGTAGAGTGAGAGGATAGGTAGTAGGTAGCTTTCTATCCCCCTTTTTTGAGAGACACTCTCCGCGCGTTCGCTTCTCTGACGCATGATGATGAAAGAGAGAGGTCCAATAAGCTTTGTACGATTCAGCAAAAGGCTTAACGCGATTTTACCTTCCTACCTCCTCCGAGATTTCGTGAGAGCTCCCCCACGACAGCCTGTGAATTTATTGGCTGCTTTTCACGGATTTATTAGACGTTACTCAACTTCGAGTAGGTATCATTGATACTTTTTTGCACGAATTATTTTCGTCTACAGAATTTGGCAAATCGAATGAGAAAAAATATATATCGTCAGTCAATGTCGTGTCAATCGAGTGTATTTAACTTTGTTTCAATTCCATACTGCAGAGTGAGAGAGAGAGAGAGCCGTTAGGGAAACGGCATACAAAAGGTAAAAGCCGATTGGAAACAAAAGCACGGAGTGAAATTGAAAACCAAGCAAACGAGGCGAAAGGGAGAGTTAACTCGCACACATACACCGCGTCGATACGTTTACAGTGAGAGAGAGAGAGGAGATCGAGAAAAGAGGACGACGACGACGCGTATTACGACGACAGGTCAATCGATCGGACAGCCTTCGAAGCTCAATCGATTTATACGTCGCCGTCGTTGTCGGACGCCGACTCTCGTCGCTCTGTTAACTTTACAATTTGGCATTTCAAACGGCAAGGTTACATTACACCACACACACGCAACGCGCTTTTATATTAATTATTTTCAAAGCAATTTCCGCTGACTTTTTTGCTAATTGTATAAAATCGTGCCGCGTATCAAAGACACTTTCAATTAGGAATCAAAGCTTTGACGCGCGTCTCGAGTATATTATCGGCTTGTGTGTCACACAAATATACACACACACGCGTGAGAGATAAGAGACGAGACGCCAATTAATTGCACGCCGAGGTTAATTAATTCGCGTCACGTTTAACGCGTAGTATATGTACGTGCGAAATTTTCAGAAAACGATTCTTTTTTTTTGTTTGTTTGTGCGTTTGTCGATTTCTATATAAATAGAATGCATCGATCGCGAGAGAGAGAAAAGTCTTATCTTATAGTGCGACTGATCGACGACCGCTTGAACGCTTCTATTTTCCTCTCGATTTTTCTTCTATTGAGCAAGGTCGAGTTTATTTTCAGGGATTGGACAGAATTATTTTGCTGTTTGATAATTGATTTTTATTCAATTAGTGATACAAAATATCGTTTTCTTGAAAACTGCGGTAATGTACATTACCGAGAGCGGGGCATAATTCATTGTCGAGGCATTTACTCACTTCCAGTAGAATTTTTTTCTCCAAATTTCGTGGCCAATGACTTCTGCGTTCCGGAAAAAAAAATATTACATTGATCAATCATTAATATGTTGAAAATGTATGTTTACAATGTAAATCTTACTTTGCATTTGATTGTTTGGTTACAGAAAATTTACAATGAGAAAAAGTCGCGCTGCTTCCGTAGTTGATCTGCAGTTCGAAAAAAATTGTATTTAGATAAAAAATATTTAAACAACGCGCATTTTTTTTCTTTCAAAACTTACTTTTGCAAAACCAAGAGTATTCGTACTTAAGGGTTTTTCACTTTTGAAGCTGAAATTTTCGTTGATCACTGAATTGCTGACAACCATACCTGAAAAAGCAATATAAACTTTCGTGATCAAACTATTGCTTTTCATTATGATAACGTTGCATATGAATGTTATAGACCTCTAAATGAAATCTTATTTTCCTTTAGATCCAAGTTAGCAGTTTTTCCGCTGTTGTATTCATTTACATCCAAACGATCTTCATCGTAAATGTAATAAAGCTCAACGTCGGAATATTCAAAAATCTCATCATCGATTTTTACCGTGAGTTTACGATCAATGAAATCACTACAATCTGTAATGTATGAAGATTAAGTTTAAGTTTATGTTGATTGAAAAAAAAAGCTTTGCGTCAATTTATTTTTCTCACCTATAACTTGAGCAGTTGCGGTAGCTATTGCGACACTTGAAAGCACGAGAATATTTAGTAAAAGCATATTGTAATGTTGAGTTTAAAAATTGTTTGAACTCTAGCAAAATAAATTATTTAAATATATTCGAATTTTACTACTGCTCGCTTAGAACATAACACAATAAATTTCTCTCGGTAGAGCTCTTACTTGCGTGCTCTCGACATTGAATACTAACTACAGGAAAATATAATTATAAAACAAATGAAGCCATATAATGAAGCATATCTTATTGATAGCTTATCAGAATATAAGCTTGTTAAAATTATCAAAACGTCATTATAAAAATTGTAGTTGACAAAAGATTTTATATATGTACGTAAGCGACGTAGAGTGCGAGTGCGAGAGCACAAGTTAACATCTGGAATTTTCACGACTGTTCGGAAGTTTTGAGTTTCGGAAAAGAGAAAGTCTGTATTCTGTCAAATCTGCATTTGACAGGATCGAACTTGTTGACCAAGAGCTATACATAAAAAAAGGGAAAGCGGCCAAACTCGAGAGGCTGTAACTAAGGGCCCAAGGTCATTATTTCTAACGCGAGAAAAAAAAAAGGAAATTTCCAGATCAAGAGCAAAAGAAAAAAAAAGTTAGCGACCATTCGCAGTAGCTGAAAAGCCATGAACTAAATCAACCGCGCGTATACGCACTAACCGGCGTATACATATATACGCAGCACTTGTAAACCAGCAAGAAAATGTTATAGAGCTAACAGCTCGTAATTCAGATAGGTCAGCCCCGACGACGATTTGACGGCTTTAAACGGCGCGGTATTATAAAGCAGCGCACGTTCTCTCCTCTCTCCTCGCTTAATTAAACGAAACCGAGACGGTTATGGGCTCGAACGAGATGCTGCGAAATATAGATCAGACTAATTTTATAATTTCAAGTCGTTAAACGTGCTTTAGTGAAAGCACTTCAACTTCGCGTTTTCTTTTTATTGCTGCTGCTGCTTCTTGTGTTGTTGCGCCTAATTAAACTATTCCACGTTGAAATACGCGCGGGAGGTGTGTAATGATGATGCTCTCGCGGAAAAGAGGCGCGACGGGCGGTCTGCATTTGAAAATGATGTTTCTATCGTATATAGCCGGCGCAATGGTATTTTTCTGATTTTATAATTTTATGTAATTTTAGGTATATACTTGCGTCACAGTATAAAATAATTTTGCGCTATTAATTGAAGCGAAGAATGTCTATCGCGAACGATAAAATAAGGAAAAGGCTAGAACTGAAAATGCGTATAAACAATATCACAAAGAATTCAAAGGCTCGTAAAAATGAGGATAAGAAACTATCCATGTGCGCGGAGCCTACAAACTTCTCTAATTTAAACTAGAAACACTTGAGAATTCCTTTTTTTCTCACAAAGAGCACGCAGCTATTAAATAACGCGCAAGTCGGGAGGCAGTAAAAAAAATTTTTTTTCTCTGGAAACGAAATGGTGTTTTTATTATCGATCACGGATTGACAGAGTTTCGAAGGCGTGCGACGGCAGGATGTTGTGCGTTCCAGTTTTATGGGGTGTTGAATTTCACTTTGCGAGAGCTGCTGCCCGCGCCCGAAAACGTCATCCACACAATGTGGAAGTGCGCGTCGAGTGAACTCAAGCGAGTTTTATGTTCGCAGCGCGTTTTATAAATGAAGTGTTTGCTCTCGAGTGTGCGATTGACGCTTTGGTATGGGATTTTTCTAGGAAACTCGAGAATTTATATTTTTCAAGTGGATTTTCACATGGCAAAAAAAAATTTAATTTGGACTTTATAACAGCTGCATTAGCCGGGAATAAAAAAAAAATAAGCCGAGTCGAGCAATCAGAAAATTTTGCCGTACAAATGCAGCGAACTATGAAATTCATCTCTCGTCGTTTCATTTTTATAACCTCTCTTCTCCATCGATTTGCTGACACATACATATATATTTTCCCTCTCGAAAGAGAGAGAGAGAGAGAGAGAGAGAGAGAGAGAGAGAGAGAGAGAGAGAGAGAGAAGCGAGAGCATAAAAACCCTCTCTCAAGCCACATATTACGAAAAGTCCAATTTCCTTTTTTTATCGTCGACTTTGTTACTCAAGTGCGACGACGACGTCAATTGAATTTTTTATGAGACAGTTTCTTATTACGAGCAAATTTGTAATTGTTACTTTTTTCTCTCTTTTGTTGCAGGTAAGCCTCCATTTTCTATACAAATAAACGAAAGTATTTTAATGGTGAGTTGAAGAAAAAAAATAATATTAAAAGAATTCATATAACAGAGTATATTAGGAAGGCATATCGTTACAAAGAGCCGTTAGAATATGAGTCAGGCAGCGCTCGCATTTTTTTCATTCAAGAGCCCGATGTATATATATCGTGCACGTATATACTTATCGAGCCGCAAAAGTGCCAGCATCTCTCTTGCTCGCTCAACGTTGAAATAAACAAAAGTTCGGGCTTCGCGGATAACAGAGTCGTTTCCGGTGCGCGTACGCGCGGGGATTTGCGCAGAGAAAGCCTATGATCAAGTTACTCGAGCACACTGACTGACCGTTGGTCTTCATTCTTGAGCGAGAGAGAGAGATGATAAGCCTTCTCTCTCACCCGCGCGCGCATATCAATTATTTCTATCTCTCAATCATTTCGCGTTAAAGAAATTTTTTCGATGGCGGAGAGCGTGTCTTAATTGACGTTGTACACGATTGTTCCGTTAATTGAGCTATAAAAATTTTAACGATTTCCATTTGGTTTTTCATTTTTTTTACAATTTATTTTATGCGTGAATCTTATCGCTTGATTTATAATGAAATATAGAAATTAATTTTGAATTTATCAGAGCGAACAGCTTGTAAATGTGCGTTTACGATTGAACTGAAATTTCCAATTCTGTTTTATTTAATTGTGCTTGAAATTTGCTCGCAAAAAAAATTTCTATTGCCATCACGCAAGGTCGAAATTGCAGAATCTCCCACTGCATGCTAAAAAATGTGAAATCATAATCTTTCATCTCTTGCGTCACCCGCGACATGCATCGACATTTTTCTTTCTTTCCATCACAAGTCGAAACCTCTCGCGAAACCTGAAAAGCAGAAAAAAAAGAAGCCCAAAAGGTTATCCCCACTACGTCGTCATCTATAGTCGCTCATTATCGCCATTGGAGAATTCAAAAAGCGTCTCTGCGGCGGCGGCGGGCGGGCGGCTCGTGCATGCTCGCACTATATCTTACGTGCGCGTTGAAACATTATATATATTCGGCGTCTCGAGTCGCGCAGCCAAGCTACAGAAACAAATGTCAGCTAAACGGCAGGATATCGCTTGACTGCCTTGCCGGCCAGCTCTCATTCAGTTCTACTGCGCCGGACGGGACGGGACTAGGTTGCGGATTCCGTGCGGAGAGGACTTTTTTCTTTTCGACTTTCAAAGGAAAATCAGTGCTCGGTGCTAAGTGTTTTTCGAGTGCGCGTTCGACATTTTTATCGTGATTTTTGCTTTCTTTCTTCTTTTTTTGAATAATTGGTGGTGAATTTTTCTTTGTTAGAAGTTTTTTTCTGTTTGACGTGTCGGATTTTTTCTCAAATTTTTTTTTATTTGAAAGCTTGCGTTAACTACGAAATATTCTCGGCAATTTTTTCCAATTGGAAATTAATTATGTTGCATAAGTGGTCGTGATTTTTTTTTTAGCAAAATTAAATATACACGACCGCGACGGTGTACTCGTCTGATAAATATCTGAGAAAAATTCGTTAGAATTAAAAAAATTTCTGTGAAAGTGATATGATAACCCGCGTGCTGAATTGCAAGTTAGATATACGCTTACTCTCGCGTACAAAGTGCCTCGCGAGATATTCAATTACGCGAACAAAGAATTTTCAACTCGGCTTATACATATACTATATTTTGTGTTTACACGGACCGCCGAAAAATTAAAAAAAAAATATTTTGTACACCGGCACTGATTTTCCAGGAACACACAGACACCTGCTTCTTTTGCGATACCACGAGGATTGGTTTTTATTTGGCTGAGTTGTTTTTTATTTTTATTTTTATATCTGACTTGAACGATTTTTTTCTCTCATTTCAAAGTCATAATTTCTTCTTTATTCATTGCCGACAGTTTGGAATTTGCTCGCTTGCGCACGCGAAATTCTCACGTATAGAAATCATGACTTTGAAAGTTTTATTTTTTCCTTCTATATATCTATACTTTCTTAGCTTTCAACATCTAATTTTTCTCATTATTTTAAAATCTTATTCCTCTAAAAAATATATAATCGCTTCTTCATGTAACACGCGCGCGCACTTATCGATTTGCATAACAAATTTCGTTGAAAGCTCTTGTTTTCCTTTAATCGATCAACGAGCATCTTTCATCTCCCTTTTCTTTTTTTTTTTCGTAATTCGAGGAGAAGCGATCAATTCGTAGCGCCGCTCGGGACGACGATCATTAATTGCACGCACGGAGGCGTCATTGAACTTGTCGTCGCTTGCGCGCAGTGTCGCGCGATTTAGTGCTGCTATCGTTATATCGATAATATCGTTCGACAATTTCAAGAGCACGTAGAGATTGATAGTGCAAATATAGACCGTGAAAATTATACCGAGCCGGGGCGAATTAATCGCTTGGAAAAACTTGCATAATTTTTTTTCTCTTCCTTATTCGCGTATAAAAGCAACGCCTAAAAACCGATCAATCTACGGCGGCGTGATTTAGAGCGAGCGCCGCCGCCGCCGCGCGAAAAGGACAAAGAGAAAAATACGAGTGAGACAGCGGATAATGCGCGCGAGATTGATGGAGAGAGGCCCAGTTAAGTCGATCGACACGGGTATAACGACGGATTTCACAATGTATAACGAGCCCGAAGGTTTCCCATACCTCTGTTTAAATTTGCATTTTTTTTTTGTGTTGAATTCAATTCAATTTTTTTTTAATTGTACACGGATACAGAATTATCGAAATATTTTAATAACGCGCAGTTACATCCGTCGGATGCGCGAATTTTCATTGTCTCGATTAATTTCGAAGCGTAACGCAGCTCGCGCAAAACTAATTAGCTGTCAGGTGTGTTATTTGTTGTTTTTTTTCTTTTGCACTTTTCAAACGAGACGCGCCACAATATCCCAGCCGTACTCGCGATATATAATAAAAGCTTTGGTCAAACAGTCACGCATGCCCGCTGATTTCCGGGTACAGGAAATAAATCGCAAATTGACACAATCACATCCAAAGAATCCGGGTTAATGAAAGTCCTCTCACGACGAGGGTTAATCAGCTGAATTATTTTACGCAACATACACGCACGCCAATAATTTCGCCCTTCTCTCTTTTGTATTCAAATTTTCGGCCGATTCGTCGATATATCACTCGCTGTTCAATTAAAACTGTTCTTGCTAAGGGAAATAAAAAGAATTATTTTCCCGCGTAATTAGAAAATAAATTAAATGGCATTCCACGTCCCTTAAAGACCAGCCAGAGAGAGATAGAGAAAGACTGTTGTCATTAAATTCTTAATTAGCTTCGACTGCGCGCTCGCGCAGACGAGCGAACTGACTTCCTGCATCTCTCTCTCTCTCTCTCTCTCTCTCTCTCTCTCTCTCTCTCACTCGCGCCTTTTGCTTGTCTGTCAATCGCTGACTGCTGCACGCACAAACGCGCCTTTTTTTTCATAGACTGTGTTATTTGCGTTACGAACAGCTTTTATTGAGTTGTAATGAATGTAAATTTTGAATGTACGGTATAGTGATTTTTTGTGTGTAAGTTTCGAACTTTGATCGACAGAGAGATGTCAATTTGGGAAGACGTGTAGAAAAGTTCACGGTGAATCGAGCGGTGAATCAATATTTAGTTCGATTATTATTTCTTTCATTAACTTTAATCACAGTTTTTTCTGTTTTCGTTTAATTTCACAACGAATCATGTTTTTAAATCACTATTAATCCCGAATTACAGTCAAAAAACGTTTTATAATAAACACCCCAAGGTACGCGAATCGTCGTCGTCGTCGTCGTCGTCGTCGTCGATGTGAGTCAGCGATAGCGGTAAACGCAGACAATGTGTCTATTTGCAAGTGCAACTCCCCTTCCCCTCTCTCTCTCTCTCTCTCTCTCTCTCTCTCTCTCTCTCTCTCTCTCTCTCAG
>JAWWMK010035708.1:0-12859 GCA_035047105.1 Galeopsomyia nigrocyanea
CAAAATTTAACTAATGAAAATAACCTAATATTAGTGTAAATCCTTAATTAACTAAATCTATACAATCGCTATATCTACATCTACTTTGACGTCACGCCACCAAATATGGAGTTGTTTTTCTCACTTTATATTTAGGTCCCTCACCAATGATTCCTCGCTAGATAAGATACATAGGTGTATGCCGGGTCGTAGTCATACTGGGCTCGCTTTTGAAAATTTCTGAGTGTGTATGTTACAAAGGCCCCCCCTTAGAGTGTGGGATAACAGAAGACACTCTAAGGCAGGAGTAGCCACTCAGAATATGCACAATGTTTTTTTTTACTTTTTTTTTACAACTTATTTACAACTAATTTTTTAAAGCCATCCTGCTTCAGGTGTGAGAGATCTGTCTGCAATTTAGCATCTAACACCCTAATCCTTTTCGTCAACCGTCTCTGCTTCTGTTTTGAAGGTGGAGGAGGGGAGGATGCCCTGAGTGGTGATCGGCTCTGTAACGGTGGTTTGAAAGTAATTTCCCTTTTCCTAGAAGCATCCTTGGTCTTGGTGATCTGGAGGCTTTTTGGAGTCTGTGTTCTTTGGCACAGCAGAAAGAGGTTGAAGTTTTGGGAGGGTAAAAAAACTCCCGCCTTCTTGAAAGGGATGTAGGATCCCAGATCGCTTGGATCGGTTTGGGAACCTTAACTTTTCGTCTGAGGTGTATTCATGCTGAAAAGAAGATTGATTTCGGATTGAGTTCTGTCGATGATTTGCTGTACCTTTGTGTCTATAAGGATGACATTCCTTTTGATGATATGGCAGCTTGGTCGTGGCCCTCTGGTGGTAGTCGGAAGTACTTCTTCAAATCTGTTCGATGAAAAACTCGTCTTTCCTTTTTTCTCTCTCCTTGCAGAAGATAGGAGTCTAAACCTCGGGTTTCTTGCACAAGATATGGTCCCTCGTACAGAACATAGAATTTTTTTATTTTTTCATCTAGTTTTCCTGATTTTGGTTCTGATCTTAGTAGTACTAGATCTCCTACTTTGGAGGGTTCATGGGTTATTTTAGCATTATGTTTCTCAGCTCTCCGCTTAAGTTTTTTATGCATTTTATCGCGAATTACTGAGGTTCTATCTTCCTTATTCAAGCTTTAATTGGCTTCGTGTTGTAGCCATTTTTGCCACAATCGGCGGGATTTTTTGTTAATGAATGCTTCCATCGGGGTAGTCTCGATGGTTTTATGGTATATTGAGTTCATGGTTTCTACAATAGATGGTAGATATTGAGCCCAACTTTTGTGATTCCCTTTGATGCTGGTGCTGAAGAATCTGCTCAATTCACGGTGAGTTCTTTCTACGATATTAGTCTGGGGATGTCGTATACTCGAGTACACCAGTTTAATATTTTCTGATTTTAATTGTTCAACCCACTTCTTAGCAGTAAATTGTGTACCATGATCGCAAACAATTGCTTTCATTTTTCCATACTTAGGAATATAATCATTGAATATCTTTTGTATAGTGGTATATGTCGTTGCTCTTTTGATAGGATACGTGACTATATATTTACTGAAGATATCAATCGTAGTTAAAATGAATTTAGTGCCCCCTCTTGAGGTTGCCAACGGACCAAAAAAGTCAATCGACAGAGAGTCACTTGGAGCTTGCTCTAATATTGGCTGCATTAAGGTGTCAAATTTTGTTGTACGATGCTTGGTTCTTTGACACAGATCGCAGTAAGTTGTAATTTCGGATATTTTTTCTCTTATCTTTGGAACATAGAAATTTTCTTGTATCATCTCAAGAAGTTTTCGAGCACCAATATGACCGTACATTTCATGTAGTTCTAATATAAAAGTTTTACAAAGTGATTGCGGAATTACCAGCTTAAGAAGGCCAAGATTACAAATTTTATAAATCAAATTTTCTTTTATCATACATCTTTTATTAAAAGAATCGCGCAGTTTTATAGCTTGACAAAATTCATCATTCTGTTGTAGTGTTTCCATGTTTTTGAAAGTCTTCTCTATTACTTTCGATGGGTGTTTCATTAATTCAATAGTTATTTCATTTTCTTTATTATCATTATTACCATCTAGATATCTCGATAAAAAGTCTGCAGCTTTATTTTTACTACCTGGTAAATATTCGCAAGTAATTTTGAAGTCCTGCAAATACATGCACCATCTTACTAGCCTCGCATTCGTAAAGGTACAGGATTTCAAAAACTTTAAAGCTTCATGATCAGTTCGCACTATAATTGATTAAGCTCCTCGTAGGTAAGTTTCGAGCTTGGAAATTGACCAGGCTATTGCTAATAGCTCTTTTTCTGTTGTAAAATATTTAAGTTCTGCCCCCTTTAGGGTTCTTGAGATAAATGTAACAACTTCCTCCTCTCCTTCATCATTTAACTGGGATAAAGCAGAGGCTACAGTGTGGTAACTGGCATCAGTAGTTAATATATAAGGTTTTTTAGGATTGCGATACTTCAACATTATTGTCTTTACAAATAACTCTTTAACTTTTTCAAAGGCACTCTGGTGCTCAGGTAACCACTGATAGGGGGGAGTAATCTTTGCTTAGTTTCAGCAAGTCTATTAGAGGCCTACATACTTCGGAATAGTTTTTCGCAAATTTAGTGTAAAAGTTTACAAAGCCAAGGAAACTCTGGAGAACTTTCAAATTCCGCGGTACCTGATAATTTCTTATTTTTTCAAAACGATCTTCAGGCGCTCTTATACCTTTTGGCGAAATTATATGGCCCAAAAATTCCAATTCTGGTTTTTAAATCTTTGATTTTGAGAATTTTAACGTATAATTATCTCGCCTACAACATACAAATAAAGTTCGTAAATGTTTTAAATGGTCTTTGAAGATTCGAGAAATACATAAAATATCGTCAATGAAAGGGATAATAAATTGTCTCAAGTCGCCGATCGATAAGTTTAACGCCCTAACCAGTGCTGCTGTACTAGTACTAGTTCCAAAAGGTACAACGTTAAAGTCGTATACCGTCCGCTCAAACATAAAGGCGGTATATTTCTTGCTATTTTCCTCTAAGGGAATTTGCCAAAAACTACTAGTTAAATCAAAACTTGACATGAAATTGATGCCGTAACAATGTTGGAAGATTTCTTCCATTAATATAGGTGCTTCATATTCTTTGACTAAGAGTCTATTTAATTTTCGCGCATCTAAGCGGAAACTGTAGCGAGGCGCTACGGCCTCATTAATAAAGTACAGCTGCACCTGAAACAAAAACATGAAATTGCCGCACCTGAAAATCATTAAAACCCCTCGGCTGCCCTTACGCCCTCGTCGTTTTATACAGGCCGCACGCTGCCCTTTCGAACGCGCCCTCTCTTAACCCGCTACGCCACCCCTAGCCCGAGATACCCACGTTGCAGTGGGCTAACCGCGATCCGACGGACCGCGACCGCGCGACAGCTAGCAGCCGAACCCGCGAGCACGCACACACTCACACACGAGTGACGTCACGCGCCCAGCTCGCGGCTGGAAACCCTTGCGTTCACGGCACGGAAAAGGCTGCCGGACAAGGAGAGCAAGGACGAGACACCTTTGGTCGTAAAGTACGACCTGGTGCCTTGCAGCCCTGCTGTCCTGCCCGGGTAGCCCTCGGGGAAGTCGTCGAAACCCCGAGTCGACCGAACACTCACACGCGGACACACACAAACCCGAGCCCCGGCAACTCGACGACGATGATGTTCACAGCCGCTGGCCACCCGCGTGTAGCCGCACAACACGTCACCTACACACACACACACACACACACACACACACGTCCGATGCTCCGGAACACCGCAGCGTGGAGACAATGCGCACCAGGAGGAAAAAGAGGGTGAACAGCTGCACACGAATCAGCTGTTCACTCTCTCTCTCTTTCTAGCCGCCGACGGACGCGCACCCTGGGGACTCGTACACGCGTAGACCCAACTCGCGCACACGGCACCGACGAAGAAGCGCACGCACACACTCACGTATCATGGATGACCCCCCGGGGCGCTGCAGGAGTCGAGGAAAACGCGGTACCGGCGGCAGCAGATGAGCACATGGGTGCACGGCGGCGGCCATTTTGGTAGTTAGAGCGGGGAGAGAGAGACAGAGATAGCGAGAGAGAGAGAGCGCACGAAGCCTAGAACTAGAAGGAGCGTGAAGTTGGCGCTGGGAGTGCGCACGCCATCGACCGCCGAGCAACCTGAAGTTGGACCGAGGGTTGGGTAAACCCAATTTATTTATCCAACTACAGCAAGCTTAGGGGAACATACATGAGTGAGCGCCGACACTCAGGTATGTCACTCCTGGGCATGTTCTAGGCCAAGAACTCGTATAAAGAGGAATGCACATGAACAATAGACCTTTTTGATAGTAAAGATAAGGACCATAGGGGGCATGTCGATAGCACTCAGTTTCCACCCGCACCGATTTCGACACGACAGTGGGGGAAAGGACTTATGCATGTCAGCAATAGTAAGTATGCCTAAAGGGGGGAGTAACCGGATACCCCCGGGGAGCTACCCCAAGCTTAAGGGAGCGGCGCTGCGGCCGCCACCGACCAATGAGTGAGCGGCAGTATCGGCGGCGCATAAGGCTGGCTGATACCTGCCGCGCGGCCACTCGGCCTATTCCATCGTCACTCCTGCTATCAGTCGCATCTCCTCATCTCGCCTCGCCAGTCTCACGGATTTTCGAGCAGTTGGGAGTTGAGAGAGAGATGCCATTGCATCGGGTACGAGATTAACCGCTTGTGGGATTCGAGTGTCATCTGGTTTCGTGATAAACTGAGCAAGGTATAGTTCATTTTTGGTTGTCTTTTTTTTATTGTTATAAAGTGCCCTGGGCACAATTGATTATCAATTAATTGGTGCGCGGGTATTGTCGAGCCACGCCGTCGCCATAGATCACCTGCGCCGAACTCGCGTCGTTGCCTATAGCTTCACGGGTTTTAATAAATCGGAGCAGTAAATTAACAATTAGCCTTATAAAAAAAGGGAAATGCATGCCGCGCATCAATAATAATTCGCTGATGCTAAATAAAGTGTGTTAGGGATTAGTGTTGTCCGCGTGCCAAAATGGCCGCCAGGTTAGAACAGTAAATTAGAGATTAGCACTGTCCGCGCGCCAAAACGGCCGCAAGGTTAGAAAAGTGAGTTAGGGATTAGCACTATCGGCGTGCCCAAAAAGGGCCACAAGGTTAGAAAAGTGAATTAGGAATTAGCACTGTCCGCGTGCCGAGAGGCCGCCAGGGTAGAGGAGAGAATAACTTGAGTTGGTCGGCGTGCTGAAAAGCCGCAAGTTATTACAAAGGTCTCGTATGCCCGGGCCGAAATGGCCGACCCAGCGTAACGAGAGTTTCGCATGCTCCTTAGTTGTCTGCATTAGGGCCATAGTCTGAATAAAAGCCATTTTATCCGATAAATCGAGCGGACTCATTGACTACCCGAATTCTAACCTGTTCCCCTACATGCACCATTTTCAGGAAACGCGACCGCGTGAGCTTAGACCTCTCTGGGGTGCGATAGTAGAGTAGCTGTGAATTTATTGAAATTAGCGTTTGTACCGTTTGTGCCTTCCGTGCAAACGGGGTTTTTGCATTGTGCGCATGAATTAAGGGTATCTAAGGTCGATTAATTCTTTGTTCCGCTCGTCTGTTGAACCGGCTCCTGAGGCAGAATCTTGGCTCACACCATGGCTAGCTGGCGTTTCTGCGTAGGGAACGCAGACTGAACCGGAGAAACGGCGACATCGCTGCACGCCACATTTACAGACTTTTTTCCCTGGCGATAGCCCTTACTTAAGGGTTGTCTGGCGCCCTCGTACAAATACCAGGGGAAAAAGTTACAGGTAAGAAGAGACAAGGGGTAAGAGGGGCTTTTTTAGGGCAAATTCCTAACCCTCTCTTTCCCCTCCGTCTCAAGTGGCGCCCGGGACGTGCGGCTGAGTGACGCGGAAGAGAACTAAAAATCGACCATTTTCCGAGAAACGCGACACGCGGGCGACGGCACGTGGCACCGCGAAGTAATAAATGTTGCATGACCAATAAGGTTTATAGAACCTGCCCGGCCCCTTTTAGGTGACAAGGAGGCCCCGTTTGCGTGCGATTGGTATTCTCAAGTATTGGGGTGGGCCCAATAGCGATAAATACTGCGACCAGCGTGCGACAGTGAGCTAGAATAATGGCTAAAAATATACCAGCGGGTAAGAACAGCCGCGACCCGGGCATGGCCCAAGGACCTCTTTCAGGACCTTTTGGCTATCTTAAAAAAGTCAAAGACCGCAAGAGGCATTGCGATAAACCTTGAACTCAATACCAACGTAGAAATAAGTGCGGAGTTGCACCTAAATTAACTTTTTGTGTCGACGGATCCAGAGGCAGACCATTTGGCACTACTGAGGTTCCGGGTTCAGAGCGAAGGGCTCACCCCAAACCCCGAGATGACCAGGTCACTGAGTTACGACACCTACCCGCCGTATACACATGTACTGTGGAACGAGCAAAACGAGACCGCGTCATCAGCCTCAACCAGACCGAAGGGCAGAACCCTTGACCGCAGAGGAGGCACAAGTGATGCTGCTGCCTCTGCAACTGACAGCCCATCGGACCGGGTAGAATCCAGAGGACCATCCCTCAGGCACGATACCCAAACAGAGAACCCAGCGCAAAAAGACCGAGAAAGCGAATACTGCCCGAGTACATGAAAACCAGCCTGACAACCCACGGACTGTTGAACCGAGTGGCTCGACCGCTACTTCGACCCAGCCACCGCCACAGATCTTCGTAAGAGGACCTGGGGACCAACCTCAACCTGGACCAGACTTCTGGGACTGGTATCGGGCGTTTGTCTCCTTGCAACAGGCCCCGCTGAAAGCGAAACCGCCAGCGGATCAAGAAGGCGAGCGACAGCGAAAAAGCCGCAGACCCCCTAGCCCTCCGAGTCCATCTGATGACAGCGGTGATGGTAGCGATGACTCGGATCATCCGCCTAAGAAAGCCTTACCTTTTAAGATCCCTAAGTTCCATAAGGTGCCAAGAGAAGCCTCGAGCTCTAGTGATTTGACAGAGTCGGAGAACGAGAGCTTGCGCCGTAGAGTAGAATCTACGGAAGTCAAGGTGCAAACCGACCATGTGACGGAACGCTTGGACCACCTCCGAGACTTGCAAGAGTGGGTACAACAGAATATGGACCAAGCCCACGCTAAAATGGCCGAGACCTACGACTCAAATCGGGTTGAGGCTGATTTTGAAGTCGGAGACCGGGTGCTGGTTCGATCTCACCGCCTCTCCAATGCGGCTAAAGACTATTCAGCTAAGTTAGCTGACCTCTGGAAGGGACCATTCCGACTAGTAAAGAAACTATCCCCAAACGTCTTTTTACTTGAGACCCCGAATAAGAAATGGGTAGACAAAATACATTTCGTACACTTACAGCACTATAAAGAGAGTAATGAAGCCGACTATGATATTACCAAATAAATTAAAACCGAACTAACCCCCGCATGCAAAAGACCTAACCTCCTAGGTTAGACCTTTGGGAACACCTGAGAATAATTTCTTTTCCGATCTGTTCTAGATCGCATCACCACCCTGGAGGTTAATGGACGCCCGACAGACTCGGAAATATGCCCACAGCCCTCGAGGAAGAGGCACTGGACCAGGGGTTTTCCCCACCCCAAGACCGTGGGGAACGCCTGGTTGGGGATGGAACTCTTCCCCCCAGGTTGGCTTTCAGGGACGAGAGCGGATTTACCATCCCCTGCAGAATTTGACGGGGTATTTCCATAATCCCAGGTATGAGCCGCGCCAGAATAACCTGGCACGCTCATTCCACCGCTCAATACCAACCTGGCGAAGGAGAGAGCCACACCCCACCAATACAAATCGGCCTCGAGAGACCAGGCGCCCACGGCCCGTAGAAGGCGCGAGCAGGGATTACGAAATCCTTCTCCGCATACCCCCGCCACACACCACCTGCACTCCGCCGCGGAGTTTTCCGAAGGGAGGAAACCCCAGCTGGTCACCATCCTCGGAACGAGACCCCGACCAGACTGAAGAAGCAGGTGCTGAGCCACGGACGGCAGTCACCCCCATTCCTGACCGGGCGGCCACAACGTCAGAGACAATGGCCCAGGCATCATCCGTGCCTACTCCAAGCATCACATCGTCGGCGGGGATAGCCCCCGACTCCCCGGACTCGGCATCCAAGTCATCGTGGCCCCTGTCTTGGAGGCAACACCCGACAGGTCGACCTGATCCTCGATCAGAGGTGGAATCCTCCACCTTTAGCCGTAGATCCTGGTCGACTCGGTCGAAGCAAGACTTGAACTTCGGGAGCGACTCAGATTCCGAGGCGAACCGTTCAGGAAGGACACGCTCACGTTCCCCCTCAGAGTCCGAGGCGAGCCGCCCAGGAAGGAATTCCTCACGCTCCTCCTAAGAATCTGAGGCGAGCCGTTCAGAAAGGGCTTCCTCACGCTCCTTCCAAGAGTCCAAGGCGAACCGTCCAGCAAGAATGGCCTCGCATCCTGCCCGCGAGGCCGAGGACCCAGAACCTGAGCCGACCGAGGAGACAGGACCATACCCGTTCAAACCGTACCGTCGCTCGACTCCCTGCTCAGGGCCAATCACCATCCGGCCGACCTTATGGCTCCTGGGTTCCGATCGGGACCAGCTACCGCCGACAGCTAACCACCAGAAGGTCGATGAGGCGTACGGTCGGGCCCGGAGCCTAGCGCTGGGTATGCTGTAGGAGGGCGGAGATCAGACAGCCACCGGACAACAGCTGCTACGGGACTTGGACCAAGTCATGATGGAGGTGGTGGCCCACCGCCGGGCCTATCACAGAACCCACCAACGTCCCTCGGTAATCCAACGGGGCACCCGGCGGTGGCTCGACCGTTTAAGGCACCACCTCCGCAACCGACGGGTCGAAAACTCGCCGGTCACGTGGGAGGCAGGTGGCTAGGAGAGGAAGACGATAGACTCCGGCACCAGGCCAGACCTCTAGCAGCCCGTCTCGGTCAGAGAGAAGGGGAGGCAACGGCGCCAGAGCAGGAACCTAAAAATTTTTTTTTCTTTCCTGTACATATGTATGATAGGGTATAAGTTTTGTTTTACTTTTTTACTCCGAAAAATAAAAGGGGCCCTAGACACGATCCTTGACTACCCCAATCAAAGACCGAGCTACGCTAATTATTTCTCACTATCCTATAAAGACCTATAAATATATGTACTAACCAATATATAAATACTAACATGTATCGCTACTAACCACTGTTGTTGCATGCTTGAGAGTTTAGGGCGTTCTACCCATAGACAGTCTGGAAAGGTTGAGCTTTTCCAGCCTATGGGCGGGGGGGAGGTGAAGCCTCCGGCTACTGCCCATGGACAAAGCCTGCAGTAACTAGCGTGATCAAGAAATTCCTGTACTGTCTCGTGACGTCCGATAGCAACTAGCGAATCAAAATACTAAAAATTTTGTGACCTTTACAGATGACACCAAGACTACTGAAAGAGAAAGAGAAAGCTGACGCGGCAAAGGGTGAGATCCTGGTCCGGATCCCCCTGGAATGGATCAGGAACCCCGCATTCTGGGCAGCACTGGGCAGGATCTCCCCCCTTTCAACCAATGAGGAGGAATCGGAGGAGAGCCTCCGACTCTAAGCCCTGGCCAGGCTTCAATGGCCCCACGTGCCCCAGGATACCTCCTACATCGATGAGCTGACTTCTGAACTTGAGGAAGCTACGCGAAGGCACGTGGAGGAGCAAAAGGCCTGTGCTTCGAGCCCCACATTGCCCAAGACCACCGACACGGAGCTGGAAAAGCAGGGCAAAGCCCTGTCACCGTAGAACTGGCCCAGGCCCGATACCGGGCCAAAGACTACCTGGCCGCCCCGGCGGAAGACGACTGGCTGCAGAACCTGCTCCCAGTCGAAGAGGACCGTCAGCAGGCTCTGCTGAGGGGCAAGCGTCTCCGACGCCTGAGCTCCAGCCACCTACTGACCAAGGAGGACCAGAAGGCCATCCAGCTGGTCGACAGGATCCAGGAGGAGGACGCCCTCCTGACCAGCGATACCGAGCCATTGGGATCGGAGCCAATGGAAACGGGCGCCGATCAGAGCATAATGCCACCGAAGTCAGACCAGCCGACCTCAGCCCAGCCCGCATCAGTTGACCCTGGACGGGAAGGAGGAGGCCGAACTGGACGACTACCTTGGCCAGGGTGAAGATTGGATGCAGAGAAAAAGCGACGGGGAACCCCAACGCCCAGAACCGATCGATCCTAAGCCTGGCAATCAATAGCCCCCGGGTGACTGGGCGGATGACGTGAGCACAAGTTGGGGAGCTCAAGTTACGTCGCCCAAAGCCTCACCCGGGTTGGGTACCAATCTCGACCGAACGACTGTCCGGACCACCGACCCGGATGGAAGCCAAGGAGCCGGCACGGAAGGCCCTCCGTTTGGACTCGGTGGACCGACCGGAAGTTCAGGGCATCCGTGTCAGGGGCCCAAACACAGCTGCATCGTTTGATGATATAATGTGTTTTTCCGATTTACTCGATGCAACTGCATCTAGTTTTTTGAAGGCAATACAATATCCAAAGGGTTAATGTCACGATCATAATTTTCTACAAAAATAGCTTTAGCTTTCGCAGATTCTAAATCATCTCTTTGACTTTTAGTTTCAGGTTTTTTATTATGTTTTTTGTAATGATTTTTTGCAAAAGTAATTGAATTCACACTAGATTCCTTTTTCTCATCTTTTTGTTTTTCTGTGTAATTGTTATAATTATCATTGTCTAAAGAAGCAAGAGCTTTCATGAATTCAGAAACCTTTTTGATATTTTTTGCTTGCAAAACTAGTCGTACCTCTCGATCAAAGCATATTTAGCAATATCATAGGCTAAGTTTATTTTTCTAATCGCATAGTTATATCTGCTCATTTGTGGCATAGTATTTACCAAACTCTATTTCTCTAGATATGTTCCTACGGATATCAGAATTCCAAAATTTTTCTTTGAATAATCTCTCAAAATCTTCAAAACTATTTATCTCTCTTTGAATTAAGTGATACCAAGATGAATTCACTCCAGCCATAGATTGTAATAACAAACTATACTAATAACAAATAATAATAACTAATAACAAATAATAGTTGTGCATGGTTATATTTGCTAGCTTTCAAGAAACGTCTAGAATCATCGATAAATTTGATTGGTCTGAATTTGTAGCTGTCATCAAATATCGGACAAGTTAACGCGGGTTGTTTGAATGTGTCTATAAGAGTTTTATTTAATTGAGATTTTTTTAAGCTTCCGTTGATAATTTCATTTACGGCTTGATAGTTTTCTATTACTTCTCTACTTAAGTTATTTTTTGTCAAGATTATATCATCTTAATTCTCCTCACACCGTCTTTCCAAACTTTTGATCTTTACTTGAGCTTGATTTAATTCACTCTCTAATTTCTGGATTATTTCATCTTGGCTTATAATTTTTTCACTCATTCTATCTATTCATTGCAATAGGTTTGCAGTAGTCTGAGAAGCAGTGGTGAAATCTTTGAATAACTTTCCTTGTTCTGTACTGCTAAAACCAAAGCCCTGAGCGCTGCGAGTTGTAACCCCCAAAATATTAATCAAAAAATTATAACCCGATTGCCCTGGGCGCTGCGAGTATTAACCCCAGAAATTTTAACTAATTGCTTAAGTTCGTTTACTACAGCGCGTTCCCATTCGAGAGTTTTTTTCTCTTTGTCGGACAACTGTTCTTCTGCAAAAGAAGTATTCAATTCAGTCATCAGTGCTTCTGAGTTTACCGCGGTGGAAGTAAAAATCGAGCGACGATTGTTTTCTCCCATGGTTGTATTTTAACTTTTCTACTCTATGTTTAACTATTTTTAATCAGCAAGTCTCTCTTTATATGAAAAAATCACTCTTCACACTTAGATTTTTTACAATTTTGATATTTAATTATCATATTTTGAGTGGCAAAGTCCTGTTACGGTCGCCATTGTAACTTTATATTTTCTTAATAATGCTAAGAAAGTAAAGTAAAAGATTATTCGAACTCTGCTCGCCTCGAAATACGATAATCACTAACTGTGAAGAATGAGTATATTGTAATATCAATTTAAATATTTTTAATATTTGAAAATAATTTTACTTCTAACAAATTTCTGACACAAAATTAATATATGTCATTTTAACTGAAAATATTGTCTACCCATGAATATTACACTTACTCCATCGAATGTGAATGAGATCGATAGACATGGACGTGGTAATTCGCTACGATTCGTTCATAGAACAGGGAACGAGCCTGTGAAATGATCACAATCGAGGCGGTATACTTCCCACTAAAAGTATAATATTCATAGGAGAATTATGCCTGCAAGAGTAGAGTCTCCCATCTGAGTGTTTCTGGCTTGAATTACACCAAGTTACTCCACTCTCAGATCAGTCGTACCGAGCAAAGACATTATCATAAACGTTCCAAAGGGACTTAAGCATTGGAGTTCTTTAATAATATCTTCACCTGATACCACTTTATGAGACTCTGACTCCTACGAGCAGAATTTAAGTATTTTTGGTAGAATAAATCATATATGTAACTTTTATCTGAGAGGGGAATTAAGCCCAAACAGATGTACATATATGGTTTTTTGTAGGATAGTGGATTAACAGAGGTCAATCAACAGCAGACTTGAGATCTGGCAATGAAGCCAGATTTATTCATGTCTCGAAGCGATCCACTCTGCGTTACAGATAGCGAAGGAATAATTTTCGCTGCGCAGAGTGGCCGTATATATACCCATTTTTGGCTTAAGCCTACAACACAACGCAGTCCGTACTTTCCTTCTTTCTCAAA